>JAODAL010029147.1:0-52108 GCA_025379985.1 Phyllomedusa bahiana | reverse complement strand
TATTTTTGGCAATATCTGAGTTAATTAGAGACACAGCTGTGGATGTTTTAAAAAACACACCAGAAACACACTGCTTCTTGTGTGTAACATCATGGAAAGTCTAGAGAAATCCGCCAAGGATCAGGAAAGAATTGGGGAAACCTGCACAAGTCTGGATCATCCTTGGGAGCAATTTGCAGATACCTGAAGGGGCCTCGTTCATCTGTACAAACAATTATACACAAGTACAAACAAGATGGGAATGTCCAGCCATCATACCGCTCAGGAAGGAAAACGGGTTCTGTGTCTCAGAGAATGAACGTGCTTTAGCTGACATGTCACATCAACCCAAGAACAAGAGCAAAAGACCTTGTGAAGATGCTAGCGGAAGCTGGAAAAGGTTGTGTCTTTATCCACAGTGAAACGAGTATTGAAATCAACATGGGCTGCAAGGCCGCTCTCCCCAGGAATAAGCCATTATTTCCAAAGGAAAAAAACAAAAAAAGCCAGATTAATGTTTGCAAATTGCCCCGGAACAAAGACTACATTTTGGAGGCATGTCCTGTGGTCTGAACGAAACTAAAATTGAGCTGTTGGCCAAAATTTGACCACGCCACATTTGGTGGAAAAAGAAAGAAGCTTGGAAGCCTAAGAAGACCATACCAACTGTGAAACACGGGGGTGACAGCATCATGTTGTGGGGTTGTTTTGCTGCAGGAGGGACTGATGCACTTCACAAGATAGATGGCATCACGAGGAAAGAAGATTATGTGGCAATACTGACAACTGGCAACATCGCAAGACATCAGCCAGGAAGGTAAAGCTTGGGCTGAAATGGGTCTTTCAAATGGACAATGACCCGAAGTTCTTACTACCTATTGTGAGAAGCTTCTGGAAGCATCCAAAACGTTTGACTCAAGTCCTACAGTTTAAGGGCAATGCTACCAAATACTAGTGAAATGGATGAAAACTTGTGACATCCTCTCCCTTCCATTGCTCACACAGAATAATGATGTTACCAGTCTTCAGTAAGGGAAGACACACCTTCTGGAGGAGAGACCACCTACTAAGAGGAGAGACCACCTACTAAGAGGAGAGACGCCCCATGATTTAAAGCTGTAAGAAAGAGAGAAAGCTTAAGATGCCCACGAAAGCCTGTAATGAGAAATCCCCTTTAAGTATTACATGTAATAAAGAACAGGTACATTTATTACATGTAATTCCATCATTTTTTGGGGGGATAGTGCATGGAACAATTTTTACATTTGATTTGTTGTATGTGCCCATTAAGAACATTTCACCTCACTTTCAGTTTCGTATGTGCTGCTTTGGCATGCTGGCACTTTTTATGATTTTTATGGGGCGTGGCTCAGTGTGTGATGTCAGCACACTGAGCCATGCCCTATTAGTCTCCATTTGTAACTAGGGACGGATGTAAGTTGGAATGTTGTAAGTCGGGGATCGCCTGTATTTCTATTTGCCAAATGCCAGAATAATGAGAGAATTTTTTAAGGCATTTTTATTACTTTCTGTAAAGTCAGAAGTTTCCATCCATTTCATTAGTATTTGGTGGCTTTGCCCTTAAACTGTAGGACTTGGTTCAATCGTTCTGGATCCTTCCACAAGCTTCTCACAATAGTGGGTAGGAATTTTGGCCCCTTCCTCCTGACAGAACTGGTGTAATTGAGCCATGTTTGGGGGTCACCTTGCTGGCACCGGCCTTTTCAGCTTTGCCTAAAAATTTCCAATAGAACTAAGATCAGGGCTTTGTGATGGTCACTCCAAAACATTGACTTGGTTCTCCATAAGCCACTTTGTAACCAGTTTGGCAGTAACTTCCTGGCTGATGTCTTGAGATGTTGCTTCAGTATTGCCACATAATCTTCTCTCCTCATGATCCAACTGTTTTGTGTAGTGCACCAGTCCCTCCTGCAGCAAAACAACCCCACAACATGATGATGCCACTCCTGAATTTCACAGTTGGGATAGTGATCTTAGGCTTCCAAGCTTCCCCCTTTTTCCTCCAAACGTAATGATGTTCATTATGGCCAGACAGTTCAATTTTAGTTTCATCAGACCACAGGACATGTCTCCAAAACTGTAGGTCTTTGTTCCTGTGTACATTTGCAAACATTAATCTGGATTTTATATATTTCTTTTGGAGTAATGGTTTCTTCCTGGCACATTGGTTTTTCAGCCCATGTTGATACAGTACTCGTTTCACTCTGGATAATGACACAATCTTACCAGCTTCCCCCAGCATCTTCACAAGGTCTTTCGCTTTTGTTCTTGGGTTGATATGCACATGTCGGACAAAAGTAGATTCATCTCTGAGACCCAGAACCCGTCTCCTTCCTGAGCGGTATGATGGCTGGACATTCCAATCTTGTTTGTACTTGGGTATAATTGTTCGTATAGATGAATGAGGCACCTTCAGGTATCTGAAAATTGCACCCAAGAATGATGCAGACTTGTGCAAGTCCACAATTCTCTTCCTGATATCTTGGCTGATTTCTTTAGACTTTCCCATGATGTTACACACAGAAGCAGTGTGTTTCTGATGTGCATTAAAAAAAAAAATCAGAAGCTTCCAAAGACATGACATCATCATATGGGCTGTTCCAAATTGTGTAAACGCAGAGTAATCCCAGTGTATGGAATCTTTTAACTTTGCAGAAAGTAATAAAAATGCCTAAAAAAAAATCTCTCTCTCATTATTCTGCATTTGGCAAATATAAATAATTTTGGTCCCTAATTGACCTAAAACGGGGAAGGTTTAAATTTTGATTATGTCAGAAAACCTGCAGATGGTCTTTTAATATAGTGGATGGAAACTTCGGTTTCAACTGTAATAGATGAAATAGAAGATAGATAGAAGATAGATAATAGAAGATAGATAGATAGATAGATAGATATAGTAGATAGATAATAGATAGAAGATAGAGGAGATAGATAGAAATAGATAGATAATAGATAGATAGATAGATAAATATGAATAGGAGGTAGATAGATAGAAAAAAGATAGATAGAATAATATGAATAGGGAATAGATAGGTAGAACATAGATAGAACATAATAGATTGAGTGATAGATAGAAAAAATATGAGATAGATACATAGATAGACAGACATACAGATAGATAGATATGAGATAGATACATAGATAGACAGACAGATAGATATGCGAGAGATAGATAGACAGACAGATGGATAGATAGATAGATAGATAGATAGATACAGGGCCATCTTTTCCATTGGGCACACTAGGCAGTTGCCCATGGGCTCCACAAGCATGAGGGGGGGGGGGGCTTGTGGTATGGCCTAGTGTGATGTCATGTATTTGACAGGGCCACTGTAGTGTTATGCCCAGGGACCCATAATTCTGTTGAGACAGCTCTGGATAGATAGATAGATAGATAGATAGATAGATAGATAGATAGATAGATATGGGATAGATAGATAGATAGATAGATATTAGATAGATAGATAGATGTGAGATAGATATGGGATAGATATGAGATAGATAGATATGAGATAGATAGATATGGGATAGATAAATAGATAGATACGAGATAGATAAATAGATAGATATGAGATAGATAGATAGATAGATAGATAGATAGATATGAGATAGATAGATATGAGATAGATAGATATGGGATAGATAGATAGATAGATAGATATGAGATAGATATGAGATAGATAGATAGATGGATAGATAGATAGATAGATAGATAGATATGGGATGATAGATAGATAGATAGATAGATAGATAGATAGATAGATAGATAGATTCGATAAATGGGTGTAAACTGCGGCTACAGAAACCTTCCCAGGTGACCAAGAATCATGTTTTTCATACAATACACTGTTTCCCATCTGACCTCATCTTATGGTTTCCATTTTAATACAATTTTATATAGAAAGCAAAAAAATTGACACCAGGTAAAATATCCTGACTTCGCAGATCAACGCTGATTGTGATTTTTTTGCATTTATACAGAATTCTGTCCATTGCTCCTCAGCAACAAACTACAAGCCGCTGTTTTGTCAGCCCTTGCAGTCGGTGGCTGTTGCCAGGGAACATCTGACAGAATATTAGATGTGGATCCTGACAACCAGAGGAAGGTTATCCTTTAAACCTGTCTGACCACATGGAGGGATCGGCTTCTGTACAAAATCCTTTGGTAATTTCAGACTCGTGACAAATTAATAATAAAGAACAAAAGAGGGAAGTTCTGCAGAAGTTCGACTGTATCCAGCGCTGCAGCGACGTCTCCTTGCTACATTCACATTCTGTGATGCAAAACACAAGAGCCTTCTATGTGAATATAGAAACATGATACACGGCGTCGCTGAATCAGATGTGGAAGGACAATATGGATAAGGCACCTGGCTTCATTCTTTGCTGTAAGGGCTTAACTCCTTAACGACCGCCCCCGTCTTTTGCCGTTGTCTGGTGCAGGTCGTTCGTCTGCAGCGTTATCTTTTGGCGTTGCTGCAGGCATGGGAGTTTGCGGCTCCGGGTGCCGCAGAGCTTAGAACAGGGCTGTACCTCACAACCCTGTTTCCAGCACAGCTCCTGCAAGCACCGGGGAGCGGGGAAAACCTCTGCTCCCCAGTGCTTTAACCCTTTGATTGCGAGGCTCGTCACCAACTAGCGCAGGGGGTTTGCCTGCTCTGATCGGCGTATTGTACTCCCAGTGACCTGACAGAGCCTTCGGGAACGGCTGCACAGTCAGCTGGGGACCTAGAGTAGCCGCGGGCTGTCTCTGTACAAGCCTGTCATCTGGGCAGGCCTGTGTGCTGTCCCCTGATCATGGTATGTGTCAAACTGACACAGATTATCAATGTATTAGCATATGTGAATATGCAGATTACAGTACTAAGTGTAAAAAAAAGTAACAGTTTCCATTCATGGGATTAAAAAAACAGTATATAATCATAAAAATGAGCAAATAAAAAATAAAAAATAAAAATATAAGTGATTGTAATAAAAAATAATTGTGCCATTACATTACACACACAAAAAAAATACACATATTATGTACCTCACGACCGGTAATATCCTTGTAGAATTAATCTACACAGTTATTTCAGAGTGAACATGTGAATGTGTAAAGTAAAATAACCAAAAAAAATGAAAAAAAAATTGAAAAAAATTCTGCAATGATATATAGTGAACTTTAAAACTATTCCCCATAAAGTACAACTTGTCTTCGGAATAAATGGGCCATAGAGGTTAAAAAACATATTATATTTTATTGAAGAAAACTCATAAAAATGCACAAATGTGAATATAAAAAGGATACAAACACACACCCAAACAAAATGCTGCTACAACCCCTCAAAAACAACAGGGAAAATAGACAACACCCATATATCAGATAACAGGCTGAGATCAAATGTTATGTGATACCAAATATCTTAGCATAGAGCATTACTTAGCCAAGTGTCACCCAGTGTATTGGAGGGAAGAGCAGCAACGCCCCGACTGCCACGTTTAGCTCTGCTTATTCAGGGGGAAATACTAGTGTGGATGAAGAGATGTGTATATATAGGACAGAAGGCCGATGGCCAGTCAATCGACGTTTTTAAGATATTGTCTAGATGTTGTGTATTATTTTGGAAAGGATGGATATTTTTTTCTCTATTGGATGTCTGGGTTTTTTTGAGAAGAGGTCCCCTGTTATCTGATATATGTGTGTGACTATTTTCCCTGTTGTTTTTGGAGGGTTGTAGCAGCATTTTGTTTGGGTGTGTGTTTTGTATCCTTTTTTTTATATTCACATTTGTATGTATTTTTATGGAGTTTTCTTCAATTAAAAATTTATATATTTTTTTACCATCTATGGCTACACTTTTGGTTGTTTGCATTTTGATTTGCCATTGGTGCTTTATTGTTTAAAGTGGTAGCCCTTAAAATTTTTTGTAGGTGATTTATTGTTTTCCTGTGTTTTCCACAGAAGTTTCCATTTTTTTTTTTAAATTTTTTTTTTATTTGTGTTTTTATTCAATATTTTAACAATAACATATAACAATTTATGGCATGCAAAGCCATGATGAATATCCATATTGAGGTAAAAAAAAAAAAAAATTAGTAACGATTTTGATTCAACTTTTCGTTTTTGAGAAATCTACGTGTTTCCCAGAGGTAGGAGTCATATTGTCTGATGTTAACCTCCAGGTCTTATCTCATTTATGTGTTTTAGGCAAAGAATTATTTTTTAAGTCTCGCGTGGCAGTGTTTACTGCGTTATTAGAATTCGGACCTGTGATCGTCCAGTCAGTAATCGTTGAAGATAGTAGGTCTCTGAGTTTAAGCTGTTGCTTTAATGGTATATCAATAGAGAAGGAGATCAAGCGTTGTTTCGGGTGTTCTGAATCTCTTAGCTCTCTCCAAAACGTGTGTTTATCTGTTTAGCCCAAGCTGATGTGTCTCCTGCCCTGGGGGTAAAATTACCATCCCGTTTAGTTATTTTTGCCTGTTTTAATGGGTGACAGAGATATAATAGCCACATGGGAAAGCTGATAACCCAAAGAAAGAAAACTTATTGTGTCTTACGCGTTCTGACTGTTCATGTGAGTCCCATTAACTTTTTGGTTTCGTTCCTCTATGAGGAGTTGTCTCCTGTAGATTTAAATTCTTTACCTCATATCTATACTGTAGTACATGTAATAGGCTACAAAAAGCAAGCCGAGTAACTATAATACAACATAACAAGGGTGGAGGGTGGTGGGTGAGGAAGGGAATGGCGGGGGAGGCGGGGATACGCATACGGGTGGGGGGGGGGAGGAAAGACATTCCGCCTGCATGTGGGTCAGACATCAGCCGATCCAAGAGAGGTCACCCTTGTGGTACCCCCCCCAATTTCGCGATTAAATTAGTGGGTCGGGTTGTTAAGTACCCAAGTTGTAAGTTTGACAATTTTTGAATTTTTGTCTGAATGTGTGCAGGAAGGAGTTTAATAAAATTTGTCCACAATTGAAAAAATTGTTGTGTCTTCTGCTCCTTTTGTGTCGTTGTTTCTACCCAGGCCATTCGGAAAATATGAGATTCATATTTTCTGGATATTTTCAAAGTAGGCGGACTGGGATGAATTCCAGCACTGAGGATTGTTTTAGCGACGCTGCTTCCTATGTAAAATAAGAGTTTTTTGATGATTGCGTGTTGAGGGAAGAGGTTATTCCCTTAGGGAGGATACCAAAGAGAGCCCATAATTTAGTGGTCTGGGCACTGTGGTAGTAGTTTTGAGGGTAAATGATCGTACATTGGACCAGAAAAAAAAAAAAAAAAAAAAAAAAAAAAAATCGGGGGCCCCCCTTTTTTTGATTTTTTGGCCAGGTACACAAGCAGTGACAGTAAGTCTGCATGTGGGGAGTTGCACTTTAGGCAAGCGTGGTGGTTTCAGAGTTGTCCCATCAAGTTCCTCGGTGTGGGGGAGATATATGATCGCAGGTTGTGATTTTGAATGTACATTTCCCCAGTACATCTGGAGGGCAGTAGATTCGCCGCATGGGGAGAGAGAAAGCTAACAAGTGGTCTGGTGTGTTAGGGACTGTAGCTTGATTACCCAATATGTCATCCCCCCCTGTGATTTTGGAGTAGTCCAGTGGGGTTCGAATCCAGTTGTAGTATTTAGTAATCAGTCCCCTTAGTGCGTTGTGTTGTTCTGTGATTCGTAAAAAATGGGTGTCATCCTTTCCCTGTCCCCTAGTTTTCCATTACCTCTCGTACATAGCGATGCTGAAGGGGTAGTAAAAGGATGTGGGCCTAGGATCGGAATCTACTTTGTGCTTAATTGAAGTAGTATATTTTCCTTGGGCTTTTATATATAAAGTCCGCCTACTGCTTCGTATTGCCTGGTCGTGCCATAACTTGGATCCTTGAGGGGCTTTCCTCCTGGGAAATTTGGGTTGGTAAATAATGGTAGGAGTAATGTGATAATGCGTGTAGTTTCAATATTTGTCGCTGTTTTGTTCATTGTGCGCCAGGCTGCCATTATCAGTGGGTTTTTTGAGTTACATATGGGGGGAGAACCATGGGAAGGTGTAAAAGACTAGTTAGCGGATGTCCACTGTCACCGGAATTGTTGGTCTAGTTCAGGATCGTGAAGTTCTCGGTTACACACAGCCAGTCTCCGTCCTGAAGTTATGATGCTAGGTTATATTTATGCATTGTGGGAAGTTTATTTCCCCCCATTTGTTCGGTGTTGAGTAGAAACATCAGGCTCACCTTTGGCTTCAGTTTCCCTTCCATATGAAGGAAGCGTAAAATAGATTGTTTGATTGATCTTATTTCTTTAGGTCTGAGGTAGATAGGTAGGGAATGTATATGATGTAAAGAAATGTAGGGAATATGATCATCTTATAGCACGTTTCGCCTGCCCAGTGGGGAGAGAGTTAATTTTTCCATGTTGATAGGTGTTTTACTCTGTTTAAGCCGCAGTGGAAGAAAGTTATATTTGTATAACCATGTTGTGTGGTGTCTGGGAATTTGTGCCCCTAGGTAAGATATGGTTTCAGTTCTCCAGGTAAAGGGGTAGTGCGCGGACCAATTGGGATTAGTTGGCTCTTTGGGAAGCAATGCTTCCGTTTTTTTTCTTCATTGATTTTTTAAAGCCAGACAAGGAGCCAAGGTCCTCCAAAACTTCCATAATTTTTGGTTGTGTCTGTTCCGGGTTTGAATTATATATAGATGTCGGTCAGCCAAATGCCGAGACTTTGGATTTGTTTTAGTGCCTACCTTTATCCTCTTCAAAGGAAGTGTTAGTTTCTAAATGTCGGATGAGGGGATCAATGGATAAATTAACAATGAGGGGTAGTGAGGCCATCCTGTTCTTGTGCCTCTAAAGATCGGGATTTCAGAGGGCGGTAGATTGTTTATACTTAGTAGTGTGTGGCAATTTGATTGGCATTGACTCAGAAACATTAAAAATTGGTTTCCGAAGCCCCTTTCTCGCAGGGTAGTTGATAGAAATTCCACTACCACAGAGTCGAATGCCTTTTCGGCGTTCTAGACTTAATAGCATTGTTTTTGGGTCTCTGTGGTCCCTAGTTCTTATTGTGGCTAGCGATGAGCCATTCTTATTCCTTCCGTTTAGAATTATGTAGTGTCGGTTTTTTCAGGAAACCCATTTTGGGAGGGAGATATCAGTGGGCCAATATATCTTGTAGGCGACTCTGCCGAATTTTCGTTAAGGATTTTTGTAATCTTGATTTAAAAGTGTAAAATTGGGCGGCTAGTAATTGCACCTGCTCTGGGTCCCTGCCTGGCTTTGCGATCAGGATTGTTTCTGACATTAAAAATTCTGATGATGTGATCTGTCCCTTTGTATATAACCGATTCAGGTAGTTTGTGAGATGAGGGCACTATGTGCGCGGGGTCAATAATTTATAGTATTCCGAGTTTAATCCATCGGGGCCTGGGGTCTTGTTGTTAGGTAAGTTTTTGATCGTTGTAGCTACTTCTGAGATAGTTAGGTCCATCTCCAGCGCTCTCCCTAAGGTGTGATGGCAGTTTTGGGTAGAGGGAGGACTAATAAAAGATATCTCCATGTGTTGGTCTGAGTCGTATGGTGTTGCCTTGTAAAAGTCTGTAAAATATTTTCGAAAAACTAGACTGAAGGGAGGATGGGGACGTGTGTTCTTGTCTGAGTGTTAGGGTCTTTGAGGACATGATATGATGTCGCTTGGTTGCTCCTTTTGTTTTTGAGAGACGGGGTGTTGCCAGTAAAGAACCTATTTATTATCCCCATCTGAATATTTGTTTTTCATTGCCTCATATTACCCATTTCGCACTGTCCTGTAGGTATGTCTCCATTAAACTTTTGGTTTTAGGTGGTTACAGTTCTTTAGTGTTTGTTGGAGGGTAGTGATCACGAATGTCGGGTATGTGATGTAAGGTCTGCGTTCAGTTGATCGTATTTTTACTCGTGAACTCTTTACTCTTATGTTTTAGAAATGAATTAATATGTCCTCTGAGGGATGCTTTGGATGTGTGCCAAAGGGGGGGAGGTCAGAGATATGTTCCATATTGTCATCTACAAAATTAGACCAGTTCACAGTCTGATATTGTTTTAAAGTCTTCTGATTGTAAGTAGATAAGACGGGAAGCGCCCATTGCGTGTTTTGTGGTGTTTTGTCGCCTGCGCTAGAGATAAAGCTTACGGGGCGTTGATTGCTTATACAATGGTGCCCACCTTTGTCCCAGCGACCCACGGGAAACAGATTGGAGGATATAAGAAAGAAGTCAATTCGTGAATGACTGTAATGTACATTGGAATGAAATGGTGTATTCTTTTTGCGAGGGGTTGATCATACGCCCACGAGTGCTGAGGCCAAGATGGTCCAAGATAGTCAGTAAGTTGTGTAGTGAGCGTGTGTCTTGTGTTGTTCCCGGGATAGCGATTTAGATAGGTTGTATAGGTTATGTTGAAATCTCCTCCTATTATCATGCTTGTGCCAATTGTTTACCCATTAGGAAGTTATATAATTTGCGTAGAGTTCGCATTTGGGAAGTTCGGAGCATATAGTTTATCAGGGAGTTATCTAATTGGTGTCACGGTCACGTCCAATAATAGATTACCATACCCTACTGTGGTTTTGTGTGTTTTGTGTATTATTGGGGATAGGCTGGAGTGAAATAGAATTGCCACTCCTCTTGTTTTTAGAGGTGTATGTAGCGAGTATGCTCTCATATTCCACGGGGCTGTGAGGAAACCATCATCTCCTGTTTTGTTCCAGTGGGTTTCTGTAAGAATATGACGCAAGGGTTTAATTTTTTAAGGTGATTGAGGACCTTTTTCGTGTTTTAAACGGGTGTATTAAGTCCTGCAATGTACGCTGACAAATTTGAGATTAAGGGTTGTGTGGGGTGTGTTTGGGTGTAAAATTGGATGAGGATACTCATCCTAGGCCGCTTGGGGTCCTGGTACCACTCGGTGGTTGGAATCGTGGTATGGAGGGGTCCACTTCCCAGCGAGCAGGGAGAGCCTCTGGTGGATGAAACCCTGAGCGGCAGACATCTGAACCAAGACGGGGGGATGTGTACACTGGGGAAGAAAGACCAAGGGTTGAACAACAACAAACAATTTAACCGTATTTCTGTGCATAGGTTACATTGTGCCATTGATGCAAAGAACATTTGGAATTTCTATGCAATTTTTTAGAGCAAAACATCTCTCTGGCACGTGGCTGACATAGAACGCCGTGACAGTAATAGCATCACTGCAGTCCCGGTTCTGTGGGAGAAGATGCGTCTCGCTTTCTTCCGGATCCTGTAGCGTGCGTGATTCTTCCATCACTGTTACTCTCAAGCGAGCCTGGTATTGTAATTGAAACGGATATTTTTTTCGTATTAATTCGCGGCATAAAGGATGTGGTGAATGCCTTGCGGTTTGGCGAGTCAGTGGAGTGAAGTCCTGAAAGATGAGCACTTTGGGTGCCCACCTGGAAGTGTTCGGTTGGTACGGTATACCTTTGAGGGACTGTTCTTTAATAGTTACAGTTGGCGTTATCTTGCATAAACTGTCTTGGCCTGCATCCCTCTCCTGCCTTGGGGGGCCCGATTCTAGTGGCTCTTTCGATTAGTATGGTCTTGGTGGTAGTTCTAGATGTAAACGGCTCGGTCGCCTAGATCTGTCACAGATACATTTGGAAGCTGGTCGTTTGTGTGTCGGTATCCGGGATCCCTACAAACCGGAGATTATTTCTTCTTTCTCTATTTTCGAGATCCTCCAGCTTAGAAGTTTCCATTTTTATGGATTTACGGGCCCGAGTAGCAGTATGGATGTCTCAATTGGACTCCATTTTTAATGATACTATGCCACCCAATGATGATTCTAAAACTAAGGCAACTATGGAGGCTAAAAAACTAATCAAGGAGCTGGCACATAAACAAATGAGGATCTGGTGGAACAGAAGCTCATTGAGTAAATATGTTTCCAAACAGCTTATACCAAGGGGACTGAGGGTACAGATTTTTCCCTCATATGGAAATAAGAACGCTACGTTTTGCTCTAAATGGGTTGAAATCTGCAATAAGTGTTCAACATCTTTGATGCAATTAATAATTGAGTTTAATGGGGAAGTGTTGGAAGATTTGACCAAACAATTGGAAACAGCAAAATCCCAGTTATTGGATAACACTTCCAAAAACTAATTCGATGATTTTCATAAAGAAATTGAAGAACTGTCAATACAGTGGGAAAAGGATATTAAGTCTGTGAAAATTAAGAAATTTCAGAGGGATCTATCTGACTTCCAAGTGGGACATATATACAAATGGCAAAAGGGTAGTTCAAAAATGAGATATCGGTCCTTTTCCATTTCATCACAAGCTTCAACTGGGGGTGAATCGTCATCATCACATTCACATATGGATAAGGGGATTCGTAAATATTCTAAGACAAAAGCAGATACCTCTAAGCGAACAGGCAATAGCAAGAGACGACCATTGGAAAATACCGAGGTAAGTCAATTAAAAATGATCAACCTGTCTGATAAGGTCTTGACCTCATCGCAAATAGAGGTGTTGAGTCGGGGGTTAACATTTGTACCAACATCTTACTTTGATGTATTTACAGCAGTAAAAGACTTACAGTTGTTTGCCCGAAAATTGGTGCTTAAGAAATTACACTGAAAATGTAGCATCGACAGTAATTTTCCCACCATTATGGAACAAAATGCGCTAACTACTTTACAATCATTGATGGATGAAGATAGTACTGAGGATATTGGTAAGTTTCCTACAAGTATTATCCCCTCTTCTAAAAAGTTTCCACCACTTTCACCGTTTCCTCATATTGAGTTATTTGTGAAATTGGTCACAAACGAATTCATGAACATTAAAACTCATATTGTTGGAGATAACTGTACCAAAGAACAAAGAGAGGCTGTGAAACAATTGAAATCTATGAAAGATGTGGTGATAAAACCCTCTGATATACTGATTTGGCCTGCTAAATTATATGAAAGAGAAGCCTTTCGGCAGTTGAGAAATGCTGAATAATACAAGAAGCTTACATTTAACCCTACCAATCAATTTATGGATGAATTGAGATCCATCCTTCGTAGAGCAGTTGACATTGGTGTTTTCACTGAACAACAATTGTCTTATCTTATTGTACAATACTCACAAATGTCCACACTATATCTTCTACCAAAAGTACACAAAGATGTTCTGGCTCCACCGGGAAGACAAATTATAACCAGTAGGGGTAATATATGTGAACCCATCTGCAAACTGGTAGAACATTTTTTACATCCATTAGTTGAATTCAGGGGCGTCGCTAGGCTGTTTTGTCCGGGGCTCGGGCCCCGAATAAAACCCCCTGTGCCCCGAACCTCCCGGGCTCCAGGCCGCTGCCATGGGCCTGGAGCACCGACTGGCCCTGCAGCTACATGTGCGTCCGCTGGACGCACATACAACTGCGGGCTTCTGCGGAGCAGAGAGCGAGCGCTCCCTGCCCCGCAGACAGTGTCGGACCGTCTCTGGGTCCGACACAGCGGGGCCGCGCCGTGTCCTCTTAGCGCTGAGGACCCGCCGCGGCCCCGTGTGGCTCAGCTGGCAGCGGCGCGATGTAATGACCTCATCACGCCGCTGCCTGTCCTCGGGCGCACAGCGCGTCACAGCTGTGCGCCCGAGGGAGCTGCGGGAGAGCGCGGGCTGAAGAGGACAGAGCGCGCTCGCCGGGGATGCTAAGGTGAGTATTAATGTTGTTATTTTTATAGCGTTTACCTGCCTCGGTGCCCCTATCTACTGCCTGTGGCCCCATATACTGCCTGTGGCCCCCTATACCTGCCTGTGGCCCCATATACTGCCTGTGTGGCCCTATATACTGCCTGTGGCCCCCTATACCTGCCTGTGGCCCCCTATACCGGCCTGTGGCCCCATATACCTGCCTGTGGCCCCATATATAATGCCTGTGGCTCCCTATACCTGCCTGCGGCCCCATATACTGCCTGCGGCCCCATATACTGCCTGTGGTCCCCTATACCTGCCTGTGGTCCCCTATACCTGCCTGTGGCCCCCATAAACTGCCGGTGGCCCCCATATCTGCTGCCCCTAACCTGCCTGTGGCCCCCTTTACTGCCTGTGGGCCCTATTTCTGCCTGTGGCCCCTATACCTGCCTGTGGCCCTATAAATGCCTGTGGCCCCCTATACCTGCTCAGTGCCCCTATATACTGCCTCAGTGCCCCTATATTACTGCCTCAGTGCCCCCCCATATACCTGCCTGTGGCCCCATATACCTGCCTCAGTGCCCCCATATACCTGCCTGTGGCCCCCTATACCTGCCTGTGGCCCCATATCTATATACCTGCTTGAGAGTGGCCCTATATCTATATACCTGCCTGACATTGACCCTATATCTATATACCTGCCTGACATTGACCCTATATCTATATGCCTGCCTAATTGAGGGGACCTATACACCTACCTAACTGAGGGGACTTATATACCTATAATTAAGGAGTTGCTGGAAATGTGAGGATTCTAAGATATTTGTGTCCAAATCTGCAGGGACGAGTATTGGCCGGGAGATATCAGCATGAAGGTGTGAACCGGATGGAGAAGAAAAGGGAAAGTGAACGACTCTGATCAGAAATGATGTCTCCTGTGAGTCACTAAATGTAACTGCAGTGTAATCACTTATATTTCTGCAGAGCGTCTACATACAACTAGTATCTACCACTATATGGTCACTGTATGGCGGTGGTATATGTCTGCAGAGCCTACATACAACTAGTAACTACCACTATATGGCCCCTGTATGGCGGTGGTATATGTAATCAGAGCCTGTGTACAGCTGATAGTCACATGTGGGGGTTGCGTTCGGTCAGGATCTGGCAGGATTATTTGGTCCTTTGTAGTAATAGTTTGGGGTCTTGGTTTTGTAGGAGGGTTTTAGTAACAATCATTTGTCCGGTAGATTTGCTCCATGTGTAGGTGGATGTTTTGGTGACTGTTTAGGGGTATTACACTGTCATACGGAGGTGAGGGGTTTTGAAAAAGTAAATTTGTCATTGGTGATTTTCATTGTGCTGTGACTGCTGAGGCAGGTATATAGATATAGGGTCACTCTATGTGGAATATGCTGAAAATTAGTGACAGGAGCAGAAGGTTTTTTCTCTGTAAAAACACATCCGCAGTTCACAATGAGGCGCGAAAAATGTCGTGTGAACCCAGCCCTACTGAGCAACACACAAAGTGACCGGGCCCCGGATATTTTAGGACCCTAGCAACGCCCCTGGTTGAATTATTGCCATCCTATATTAAAGATACGAATGATGCCTTGCAAAAAATGGAAAATGTACAACTAGAGAAGGACATGATGTTTGTCACGGCGGATGTTGAATCATTGTACACATCCATAAGACATAATGATGGGATTCTGGCATGCAAAAGTTTTCTATATATGTCTGATTTGGATAAAGATTTATGTGATGTAATTATTGAACTTTTGGACTTTGTCCTCAAGCACAATTTTTTTTCTTTTTAAGGAAACCATTTATTTACAGCTACAGGGTACAGCGATGCGGGCAGCATGTGCCCCCTCGTATGCTAATTTGTTTTTGGGTTTCTGGGAAAGAGCTATATTTTGCACAGATCCAGTACAGATGATAGAAAAGGTACAACTATGGATGAGGTACATTGATGATGTCCTGTTTATTTGGCAAGGGAGTGTGGAAGATTTAAATTCCTTCATGAATATACTTAATCAAAATTACATCAATGTGAAACTTACCTATAAATATGGACGAGAGGCAATGGATTTTTTGTATGTTCTGTTGCAGGTGGATGATAGTGGATTTATTCAATCTGATCTCTTTAGAAAAAGACTGCGACAAACTCCCTTCTTCATGCAAGTTCATTTCATCCTAGAAGTCTCGTACAGAATATTCCAATTGGACAATTTCAGCGCATTCAACGGATTTGCTCTACTGATGTATTTTTTGAACAACGTGCTGCAGAACTAAGCAACAGATTCCGTGATAGGGGATACTCTGACTGTGTTATTCACAGAGCTTATACTAAAGCGAGACTGTCCAGAAGAGTGGACCTCCTTAAGACAAAGAGGAAAGCTGAACCAGAGTCCAAGGTAAGATTTATCACCACATACAACTCGGGATGTTATCAAATGAGAAAATCAATGAAAATTTTTTTGGCATATTCTGCAGAGTGATGAAAGCCTGTTGAATTATCTACCTGACACACCCTCTGTGACATACAGACGTTCACCTAATCTACGTGGTCAATTGGTCAAGAGCCATTATCGCGGAAATCGGCTCGGTTTTTTCAACACAAAAGGACCCAAATGGGGATGTAGGCCTTGTGGTAAATGTATAGCCTGTCCGAATATTTCATCTATGGAGGTCTTTTGGAACTCAATGAGAAACAAAGAGTATAGGATTACCCACACTATTACATATAATACGGTGGAGGTAGTTTATTTTGCCACTTGTCCCTGTGATCTGATCTATATTGGTCTCACAACACGTGAGTTGAAATGAAGAGTGAGAGAACATGTACTGGGTATTTTGGCTGCTAAGGAGGTTGATGAGCTAGCACATCTAAAACCAATCCCAAGACATTTTAAGGAAAAACATGATTGCAATGCAGAGATGTTGAGAGTTTGGGGCATTGATAAGGTTTTTTCTTCTCCTCGGGGAGGTGATTGGAAAAGGGTATTGGCACAGAAGGAAGCCAATGGATTTTTGATTTGAAGACCTTGGTTCCGCTTGGATTAAATGATTGCCTGAGTTATGCTCCATTTTTGTAAAATATTTCTTTATATGGCTCTGTAGTTGCTTTATATATTTTAATTTTTATTTTTGTACTGTGTGATGGTCTGTGTGTCTCACATGTTTTTTATTGTTTCAGATATTGTCTCAGATGTTGTGTATTATTTTGGACTGGATGGATATTTTTTTTCTCTATTGGATGTCTGGGTTTTTTTGAGAAGAGGTCGCCTTAACAGATGAAGAGAGATAAAAGAGAAGATTTTGATGAATAAATAAGATAGAATATTAGGGGAGAAAGGAGAAGGAAAGAAAAGAGGGAAAAAAAAAAAAAAAATAAAAAAAAAAAATTATGATTCTCTCCTTTCTCTCTCTCTCTCTCTCTCTCTCTTTTTTTTGTCCCTTCATGTTATTCTTTATTCAATTACACTTTTTAACATCATTAATTGTATTCACACTTGTACTTTTGTATATTTATGTAGTTCACTTTTTATATGAAGTATATTTATACTTCATCTTTTAGGCATATATTTAAGTTTTATGTTTATGTAATTATTATTAAACATTAATACTTGCACTTTTGGCACTTTTTCAATGCGGCACAGGTTTGTCACTGTCACGTTTTGGTTCACTACTTTATTTGTATTTATTACGTTGTGCGCATTTGTGCGTTAGTAAATAGGTTATATTTATTCCAGTTCCAGTGTAGTGCAGAGCGCATGATATACCATTATTAAGATGGTGTTCCATGCACTTCCGCTTCCGGTCTTTGAGACGCAGTTGCGTCCCATATGCTTGTATCTTTATTTCAGTTTCGGTACAATGCAAAGCGCCTGATATACCATTATTAAGATGGCGTTTTCTGCACTTCCTGTGCTGGTTTTTAGACGCAGTTGTGTTTCATAGGGTTTTATGTCACTTCCGGGTCCGGTTTTTGTGCCGAGTCCGGATTTATTTTGTGGTATGTAGAAGGTAGTTTTTAATAACATGTTGGGATATTTATCCATTTTGGATTATATTTTATATTATGTATATTTTTGGTGGGTTCTCTTCTCTTACTTGGCTATTTATATTATTGATCGCTCATTCACTATATCTATATATGGCTCATTGGACCTTTTACCTGTCTATCAAACATATGCGATGTGATTGGGCAGCCTTCTGTCTATATATACACCATCTTCCATCCACACTAGTATTCCCCCTGAAGAAGCCATAGGCGAAACGTGCGTCGGGGTGTGCTGCTCCCCTCCATACACTGGGTGACACTTGGCTAAGTATGCTCTATGCTTTAAGATATTGTATCATTTATATTTGATCTCAGCCTGTTATCTGAGATATGGGTGTGTCTATTTTCCCTGTTGTTTTTGGAGGGTTGTAGCAGCATTTTGTTTGGGTGTGTGTTTGTATCCTTTTTTATATTCACATTTGTGTATTTTTATGGAGTTTTTTTCAATAAAATTTATATATTTTTTACCATCTATGGCTAAGTTTTGGTGTTTTGCATTTTGATTGCCATATGGTGCTTTATTGTATAAAGTGGTAGCCCTTAAAATTTTTTGTAGGTGATCTTTTTTTTTTTTTTTCAAAATAAAACGAGGCCTCATACAACTGCGTCATTGAAAAAATAAAAAAGTTACAACTGTTGAAACGCAAGGAGGCAAAAACTAAAAGAATGTTCTGGTCATTAACTACTTTTCAGGCGTTCGGCTTAAGGGGTTAAATAAGTTTTGGATATACTTGCTTCAGGGAGTCTTCTCCATTCCTGCCCTAATAACACCGGATAGGCCCCACGGCTCATTGTGTAACATATCTATATATATAAAAGCCTTAGTGTGTCCTAGTTTGTAACAGACATGCTGCCACCATATGGTTTAGTGACCACATGACACACTAGAGCCCACTACACTACTCACAAAAAGGTAGGGATCTTTGGCTCTACCAGTAAGAGCTTGGTGCTTGAAACGCGTCAGTGGATGGGAGCCATACGCTTTAAACTTGTATAGATTAAAGGTTGTGTTCGATTGCTCTTCTTGGTTCTGGAGAACAAAATTCTATTATCTCAAACATTTTATATTCACTACTAACAAAAAGTTCAGGATATTTGGCTTTCGGCTGAAATTTATTAGAAAACGTAAAAATTTCTGGCTCCAGTGATATTTTATCCTGTAACTATTTGAGTCGTAGCAGTACTGATTTTATCATCTCAATTGAATGAAACGAGCCAACACCAGTGGAGAGTCTACACCATGAAAAATGTCATAACTGTAAGCAGTTATGAATGGTCTGATGTGACACTTGGGCCTCTCACCTCCCTTAAACGTGCCTGGAGTTGTGCATCATTCATCATCCGGCTCCGCAGGGCATTGGTTACAATGAAGAGCTCATCAGTTTGTGAAGGAGCCAAAGGACGTCCACTTCTTTGCCTTTCTGTGCCTCTTCCAGTCTCTCTGTATCTCTGATACAACCTGCTGATGACACTCTAAGCTCAGTGGCCACTTCCGTCTGAGCGCATCCTGCTTGAGCCTGTCAATGGCGAGGTCCTGCTGATCAATTGTAAGGTGTTATCTTAGTCTCATGATGTCACAAAGTGAACACCAGGATGAGGAGGATGGTTTAAATCCCAATTCACATTGATCCCCTAAATGTATTGGGCGATTCATGGATCAATCAAACACCTGTTGTGAAATTTGCCATTAAGCTCCTACAGCAAGTTGTGCAAAAAGTCTTGAAACACAGAACAGTTGGACAAATGCATCTAAAGGGAAGAGATGGTTTCATTTAATTCATTTAGAAAAGTTTTCAAGAAATTTTATATTCATCCTGAAATTTCAACCAAAAGCCAAATATCCCGAACTTTTTGAGAGTAGTGTATGTGGGCCGGTGTTGGGGGACCTAATATCTTATTGTTTCTACTGCAGAGCATACCGCACTGGCCCACACTTCCAAGCTGGGTGATAGTGCTTAAACGGGTTGTCTCATCTCAAAGTTTCATAGGATGCATGAATGAAATAATGCTGCTTTGCTCTGCCACTTCCTGGTCAAGCTGTCTGTAATTAGCATATGAGCTCCTTGTATTCAGACTTCTCTGTTTATTATGTTTATTAGCCTAGATTTGCTAAATTACCTTTTATCAGGACAGGAGAAGCTTCTGAGCTAATGTAAACAGTAGAGTAATTATTGTCTTTTGTCTGAAAGATCAGATAACACACAAGCTCTCACTGCTGGCCGCGACCTGTGTGATGATGTCACTCCCTGCTATCAGATAGAACAAACAGCAGGGGAGAAGGAGTACACAGGTCGGTCACTTGGGAAACTAGAAAGCCCTCAGAAGGTGATAAAATCACTTGTAGCTCCTTAACAAAAAAAGATGAACAAAGCAATATATCTGGAAAACCTCTTCATTTAGTGTTCTCTACATTTTGAAAGCTATTCTTTGTAGTGAGACAACCCCTTTAAGGGAGAATGATGCTGGGTTACCCATTCACCAGTTTTGTGGCGAGCGCCTCCCGCTACACTCTCAGCCAGCGTTCACACGGGAATGCAGAACGTGATGTGAGAGTTATCAAGGGGAGGGGCGGAAAGAAGCCGTCTCATCCAAACTCACTCCACTGTGATTTGATTGAAAAGGGGTTAAGGCTGATTATCAGTGTTCATATCGGATTCTGGTTACTGGAAATTCAACAAAATTCTAAGGAAATTGAACTACATCATGTGTTATATGATATTGCATAGATGCCCAAAACAAGCATATCATATTGTGAATACATTTCAGTGTTAAAGGGGTTGTCTCACTACATTAATTCATCTCACCTCAGTCCTGTTTTCTTGGTTTCACTCTGAATTCAGGGATGTGTTTACTGGCTTCTACTAGGCTGCAGCAGAAGCCAGGTCTGTAGCTATAGCAACCAGTGCTGGCAGCCTATCAGGAGAGATCAAACAGGTCTGTGCAGCTAGCTGCAGGCTGAGATACACAGTGCTGGCAGCCTATCAGGAGAGATCAAACAGGTCTGTAGCTATAGCGACCAGTGCTGGCAGCCTATCAGGAGAGATCAAACAGGTCTGTAGCTATACCAACCAGTGCAGGCAGTCTATCAGGATAGATTAAACAGGTCTGTAGCTATAGCGACCTGAGATGCCGATGCAGCCCATACAAGAGGGGATATCTAGGAATAGGTAGGACGCTGTTAATGGACATATATTGCAAAGTGACTTGTTTTTGCAAGATTTTTAACATAAAAAGCAGCAATCCCTGTAGTGAGACGACCCCTTTAATGATTTAGTATTGAAGATATTTTTATATATGTATAAGAATGGACATTGAAATGCATTGACATCATGTTGGAGTGGTCAATGTTGTGTTGGGTGCATCTGTGCTATACACCCATACCTGAAAATCATCCCTGACTGCAGGGGAACACAGGGCTTATTGCCCGCGATGCTAAGCGGAGGCAGAGTCCTTTTGTTCTCATCATGAAAGCGATGACAAACTTCATAGTCATTAAAGGGCTTCTCATTCCTTTTATCTCGCCTCCATATAACCACACAGGTTATTCCGTCTAACTGGAGAATTATAAATTGCACCGTAGCTCATTTCTATCTGCTCGACATCTCTTCCGGTTCTGCTTCAATGCAAAGTGTGTGTGATGGCATTTTTTGGCTTCATAATAAGACAGAACTTGCAGTTAATGTGAATAGGTTCCTGCAGACGTCAGCACATGATAGGGGTCACATTACTCAAGTCACTGAATCTGCAATGTGTTCACTATGCAAGCAAAGATACCGGATAAAGAAGAATCCCTGCATGCTAGCTTTATGTACACATCCATGTACAGCTGAAACCAGAAGTTTCCATCCACTATATAGAAAGCCCCATCTGCAGGTTTCTCTCTGAGATGAAATCAGAATAAACCTTCCCCGTATTAGGTCAATTAGGAACCAAAATTTCTATTTGCCAAATGCCAGAATGAGAATTTTTAAGGCATTTTTTTACTTTCTGCAAAGTCAAGTTTCCTCCATTTCCTTAGTATTTGGGAGCTTTGCCCTTAAACTGTAGGACTTGGGTCAAACGTTCTGGTCCTTCCAAAGCTTCTCACAATAGTTGGTGAATTTTGGCCCCTTTCCCCCTGACAGAAACTGTGTCACTGAGCCATGTTTGGAGGTCCTTGCTCGCACCTGCCTTTTCAGCTTTGTCCATATTTCCAATAGGATTGAATCGGGCTTTGTGAGGCCGCTCCAAAACATTGACTTGGTTCTCCTTAAGCCACTTTTGTAACCATTTGGCAGTAGCTTCGGGTCATGTCCATTTGGAAGACCTATTTCCGCCCAAGCTTTAACTTCCTGGCTGATGGCTTGAGATGTTGCTTCCGTATTGCCACATAATATTCTTTCCTCATGATGCCATCTATTTTATGAAGTGCATCAGTCCCTCCTGCAGCAAAACAACCCCACAACATGATGCTATCAACCCCGTGTTTCACAGTTGGGATGCTGTTCTTAGGCTTCAAGCTTCTCCCTTGTTCCGCCAAACGTAATGATGGTCATTATGGCCAAGCAGTTAAATTTTAGTTTCGTCAGACCACAGGACATGTCTCAAAAATGTAATGGCTTCTTCCTGGCAGAGCGGCTTTTCAGCCCATGTTGATACAGGACTCATTTCACTGTAGATAATGACACAATCTTACCAGCTTCCACCAGCATCTTTACAAGCTCTTTTGTTTTTGTTCTTGGGTTGATATGCACATGTCGGACCAAAGCACGTTCATCTCTGAGGCACAGAGCCTGTCTCCTTCCTGAGCAGTAGGACATTCTCATCTTGTTTGTACTTGTTTAAACCTTCAGGTATCTGGAAATTGCACCCAAGGATGATCCAGACTTGTACAAGTCCACAACTCTCTTCATGATATCTTGGCTGATTTCTTTGGACTTTCCCAAGGTGTTACACACAGAAGCAGTGTGTTTCTGGTGTGCATTAATGCCAGACCAGGAAGTGTGAATCTAAAGCTGCCTGTGGCTCTATGAAACCCTTTAAAAGGGTTTTCTGGTTAAAAAAAATAAATAAATTATATCTCACCAGGTCCAGGATGGTCCAAAATAGAAAAGAAAAAAAAAATAGAACTTACCTAGCTATCACCTGTCGCTATCACTCGGGAGCACCCCAGCAAGTCGCTGCTCTTGACTTCTGGGTTCTTGTCCTGACTCAGAGGAGAAACTAGTGCTCCACTCAGTTATAAATGAAGCGTGAGCTCCTCAGGGAAGCCAAGAGAATCGCCTCGCCAGGAGCAATAGCGGCAGGGGACAGCTATGTCCTTTTTTTCTATTTTGGACCTGGTCTCAATATATATATATATGCATATATTTCTTTTCGAGACAACCCCTTTAACGCCTGGTAAGTACCAGCATGGGAGTCTGGCTGGGAATCCCTGGTGTTGTTGATCCCTATATGTCATATGTGTCATATGTGCAATCAATTGCAGTAGATGTGATGCTGCAAGTCATCTCCTTTGTCTATGTCAGACACATCGCGGTGCGGCGCTCCATGTTCCTGAACGTATTGTAGCACATCCGGGGGAAAAAAAAAAATTTTTCCTCCAAAAAACATCTGAAACCAGTGACTGTATGGGACTATTTTCTCCATATCACTCCTGAACGGTGGAGACGCGATACATGGTAGTTTCTCCTTTTTTGACCTGTTGGATAAGATGTCCCGGTCTCCACAAAGTTTTCATAGACGACTGCGTCGGACAATGTTGCCGGTCATCGTTTGTCTCCTGTGACGTTTCCAGATGACCTCCGCCATGAGAAGGATCAATGATCCTGTGGTTTCCAGTCTCTGTTTTGTCTTCTTAGAGGGGAAGTCACGGACACCATATTTTTTCCTAAGTTCATTGGGTTCACTCTGACTCAACAGGTCCACACCATGAAGTCCTGCTGCTTAATACTGTGCACCACCATCCTGATGAGAAGTGGAGTAAATGGGTACCAGTAAGTGGTGGTTAAACGTTACAATGGCTGTTGGGCACCTGCCTCATTGCTCCAATGTGGGGGGGAATAGGAAATGAGCCGCAATAGGAAATGGGTGTCTGAAGCTATAGAACCTCCCATAGCCCTGATAGGAAGTGGGAGCTTGAAGCTGTAGAACTGCCCACAGCCTGAACAGGACGTGGAAGCCTGAAGCTGTTGGAAGCTTCACATAATGAGACGCACGTGGCAAGTGGTTTCATTCAGATTGTTTCATCCTTTGGAGAGTTATTATACAATATTCAGGGTCTTCATGTAGTACTCCTCTATGACCAAAGGGTAAAAAAAAACAAAAAACACACCTATCCTGTGATCACAATCAGAAAGCTTGAAGCGGTGTTCTCACCACTCTGTTTCACAGAGCCTGCTCTTCACAGCCAGCTTCAGGCTCCCACTTCCTGTTCAGGCTGTGGGTGGTTCTACAGCTTCAGGCTCCCACTTCCTGTTCAGGCTGTGGGTGGTTCTACAGCTTCAGGCTCCCACTTCCTGTTCAGGCTGTGGGCAGTTCTACAGCTTCAGGCTCCCACTTCCTATCAGGGCTATGGGAGGTTCTATAGCTTCAGACACCCATTCTCCATTTGCACGCTGCAGTTTAGCACTGTTCTACAGCTTCAGGCTTCACTTCCTGTTCAGGCTGTTGGTAGTTCTTTTAGCATTCAGTATCACTCAACTGTTCTGTTTAGGCTATTGAGGCTGTTTCTTAGTTTCAGGCTCCTACTTCCTGTCTAGGCTGTGGGTAGTTCTACAGATTCAGGCTTCCACGTCCTGTTCAGGCTGTGGGCGGTTCTACAGATTCAGGCTACTACGTCCTGTACAGGCTGTGGGCAGTTCTACAGCTTCAGGCTCCCACTTACTATCACGGCTATGGGAGGTTCTATAGCATCAGACACCCATTTCCTATTCCGGCTGCAGACTGTTCTACAGCTTCAGGTTTTAACTTCCTGTTCAGGCTGTTGGTAGTTCTTTAGCTTCAGTATCCCGCTTCCTGTTTAGGCTGTGGGCGGTTCTACAGGTTCAGGCTCCTACTTCCTGTCTAGGCTGTGGGTGGTTCTACAGCTTCAGTCTCTCACTTCCTGTTCAGGCTGTGGGCAGTTCTACAGCAGTGGCGGACATTTCAGTGGAGACTGTTAGAGGGACATTAGCGATGGAGGGGTTTTAACAGCCGGGCAGAACGTGGAGAATTTAAGGGCTAAAGTTTGTCAGTAAGAAAGACAAATGGGCTACTGTGCTGCTGATAAGACACAGCAGGAAGTTACATCACTAACCTAGCCACTGCTGCAGGAGAAGTACACAAGCAGGAAATGAGAACTGCTCAAGCTTTTAAAGGAAGCAAAATCAGAACAGCAATGTATTTTGTAATAGTCTTTTACCTTTGCCTACATGTTTGACGCTAAACAATGCGGTGAGAATAATCAAAGGTTTGCTAGTTAAAAAAAAAAAAAAAAAAAAAGGTTGACAAACAATTTAAATAACCGTCTGATACTGAGCCTGTAAGAAAATATAAGAACCCAGACTCCGCTCTGTACCGACGCTTGGTCCAGAAATGTATCGCTGGTCCTCTCCCCAAGTCTTCTGGCTCCCAGCGGTCGGCTTGTGCATCCAGCAGCCTCTGATTGGCAGCAGTAGTTACATGACACTGCCCGACGTCAACATTCGAAAGTGGTCATGTGCTGCAGTGCATACGAACCAGACCACCAGAAGACAACAGAAGACCTGGAAAGGGCACCGACAGCTGCATCGCTGGAACGAATGGCAATACAGAAGCGACCATGGTTCTATTAAATTTGCTCAGCACCAGGGGCCGCAGACGGGGCAGTTGCTACAGGATCCGCGGCCGGCAATAAACATAACTGCCGCCAGCGCTCCTCTCTGCTAATCCGCCTGGTAAGCCTAAGGCATTAGACCTTAAAGGGGTTTTCTCACTTCGAAAATCATAGTTGAATATGAAGGGACCAAAAATGAGATAGAAAGAGAGAAAGAGAGAGACCCATATTTCACAGAGTCCTGAATGTCTAATGCCCATTCTAGTTACAAAGTATGAAGAGAGAGAAATGTAGATATACACTATCAAGTTACACTTAGCTTTTCACTTCCAATGATTCCTTAGTCTCCGAAAGCAGAGAACCTCTCCCTTCCCCAAGCTCACACAGAATGAATGCTCACGTGTACACTTTGAGGTGTGTCTGCAGAGTGAAGATACTCCCTGCTGGGAGGAGAAACACGCCCCTCCATTTCATAAGCTCTGCTTGGCAGCCAGCATAAACAGCTGCCAAATGATGAAACGATAAAACCCCTTTAAGCCTACCATGTGCCAGGCCACAGCGCTCACGTCATATTACCGCTTCGCCCATGCCGGGCTCAGAGGCTGGCTTGCTGCTCATCATGTCGGCGGAACCTGGAGAGAAGTTCTTATTCTATAACAGGCACCAGTAAATGTTTGTGATCAGAGGGTGAGGGGTGGGTGGCGTTAGAGGCGTAACTTTAAGCTTCAGGGCCCTAGTGCAAAAAAGTGTAATGGGCCCCCCCAGCTACCATGTGCTGCTTACAATGCTGGTATCTCCTTTTGTGCCCCCTCAGGCTGCAGGGCCTGGTAGCGACTGCTACCTCTGCACCCCCTATAGCTATTGCTCTGGGGCCCAAGCCTTGAGAGGGGCTGAGCTGCAAAACCAGACACGGCACATTAGCAAGAAGGGCGCTGTTGTTGGAAGAAGACACAATCGTTTTTTTATCATGAAAATTACGCTAGAAAGCTTTTATACTTTAAGAAGTCAGTATCACAGGATCAAAAATTTAAGGGTGCATGGCTTTGGGGAAAAAAATTCCACTGTAGTGTATAAAAAACAAAAAGGCAGCACTTTCAACAGCAAGGTTTTGACCTTAAAGGGGTTGTCTCATCTCAAAGTTTCATAGGATGCATAAATGAATAATGCTGCTTTGCTCTGCCACTTCCTGGTCAAGCTGTCTGTAATTAGCATATGAGCTCCATGTATTCAGACGTCTCTATTTTAGTCTAGATTAAATACATTACCTTCTCTGAGGTCAGGAGAAGCTTCTGAGCTAAAGTAAACAGTAGTAATTAGTGTCTTTTGTCTGAAAGATCAGATAACACACAAGCTCTCACTGTTGGCCAAGACCTGTGTGATGATGTTACTCTCTGCTGTCAGATAGAACAAACAGCAAGGGGGGGAGAAGTACACAGGGTGGTTACTTGGGAAACCAGAAAGCCCTCAGAAGGTGATAAAATCACTTGTAGCTCCTTAACAAAAAAAATGAACAAAGCAATATATTTGAAAAACGTCTTCATTTAGTGTTCCCTACATTTTGAAAGCTTATCTTTGTAGTGAGACAACCCCTTTAAGAAAGACACTTCTGTGACTCTTTTGAAAAAAGGGTGTGGCATTGCTAAAAGAGGTGTGGCTTCACTGAAAGGGGTGTGGCTCCGTGTGCAACACCATGTGCCAAAATTATGGTGCAACGTATTTAGGTGTAAAGTAAGCCAGCTAGAAACTGCTGTAAAGTTAGACCGAAGTGCGTGAGATTTATCATCCATTGATAAATCTGCTGCATTTTTAGACTGTCTCCTCTATATTTACACTATTAATATTAATAAATCCGCCCCACTGTGCTGGTCACCTATAGCCCATTTCTGCAAGGAAGGTTTTACTAGATGTCTATATTTATAAGTACGAGACACAATGAAAACTAAATTTAGAGAAATCTAATTTATTAGCAGAAATCCAGTGCAAAACATAAAAAACACAATTTTTTTTTTAGAGTCTCTTCTTACTTGCTTCTTCAGCAATATTCAGTTATGACCCAAGGTGTCCTATTCTTATTAAAGGCTTAACACTAATCAATGGTACGAATGAATATAAAAAAAAATTGTAATACATCTTATTTGAGAAAATGTCTGTCTCCTTCTCTAGTTGTCAGTCTTCTTTCCTTCTTTTCACCTAAATGAAATACTTAAGTCCATCTGGAGATGGATCAGGTCACAGCTGCTCTGAGAAGTCTATGGAGAGGGGAGGTGGAAGAAGGGCTAAAGCAGAAAGCACAACACAGATATTCTTAAAAGCTCTAGTTGTAGTGCTGGAGTCACAGCTTACACTGCTCATTTTTTGCTTTATATAGTCCTCCAATGCTGCTTATGTTTTTGAGGGTGTGCTTTCCTCTTCTCTGTGTGTTCAGTGTATGGGAGACATCATAGCAGTTTGTCTCCACCCACTAGCTCAGTCCTGTTCTATAGTGTCCTCCATGCTGCTATAGAGCTATAGAGAGCAGGATCTCCTCTCCTGTGGGTGCAGTGTATGGGAGACATCATAGCGGCCAGTCTCCACCCACTAGTTCAGTACTGCTCTATAATGTCCTCCATGCTGCTATGGTGATATAGTGGAGCAGGATCTCCTCTCCTGTATGCAGTGTATGGGAGACATCATAGCAGCTCTTCTCCACCCACTAGCTCAGTACTGCTCTATAATGTTTTGATGCTGCTATAGAGATACAGGGGGCAGGATCTCCTCTCCTGTGTATGGGAGACATCATAGCAACCAGTCTCCCCCCACTAGCTCAGTACTGCTCTATAATGTCCTCCATGCTGCTATAGAGATATAGGGGTAGGATCTCCTCTCCTGTGTGTGCAGTGTATGGGAGACATCATAGCAGCCCGTCTCCACCCACTAGCTCAGTACTACTCTATAATGTCCTCCATGATGCTATAGAGATATAGGGGGTAGGATGTCCTCCTATGTGCAGTGTATGGGAGACATCATAGCAGCTCGTCTCCACCCACTAGCTCAGTACTGCTCTATAATGTCCTCCATGCTGCTATAGAGATATAGGGGGTAGGATGTCCTCTTCTATGTGTGCAGTGTATGGGAGACATCATAGCAGCTCGTCTCCACCCACTAGCTCAGTACTGCTCTATAATGTCCTCCATGCTGCTATAGAGATATAGGGGGCAGGATCTCCTCTCCTGTGTGTGCAGTGTATGGGAGACATCATAGCAGCCCGTCTCCACCCACTAGCTCAGTCCTGCTCTATAATGTCCTCCCTGCTGCTATAGAGATATAGGGGAGCAGGATCTCCTTTCCTGTGTGTGCAGTGTATGGAAGACATCATAGCAGCCAGTCCCCACCCACTAGCTCAGTCCTGCTCTATAATGTCCTCCCTGCTGCTATAGAGATATAGGGGGCAGGATGTCCTCTTCTATGTGTGCAGTGTATGGGAGACATCATGGCAGCTCGTCTCCACCCACTAGCTCAGTACAGCTCTATAATGTCCTCCATGATGCTATAGAGATATAGGGGGTAGGATGTCCTCTTCTATGTGTGCAGCGTCTCCACCGATTAGCTCAAGTAAAACTGGAAATTAGAGATGGATACTGAAGATGGAAAAACTGGTAAAAAAAAAAAACTAAAACGGCATTTATAAATTATATAATGGCTAGAAATAGTGCTACTCGTCATGGACACTGCCCCTCCCGAGAGTTCAGGTACGCTTTAAGAAGCACTCAAGTCCAATAACAAATCCGATTAATTTTCTTTCTTGCCGTCCTCCACGGTTTGCCTTGTGTCTCTGAGAAAGTAGGCCGGGTTTCGAACACATCGGTAGGCCAGGAGCTGAATTCCAAGGGTGTACAGAACATTCAGTATCATGAACTCCCACCACGCCTCTCGAGGGACTCGATAAGTATACGGCGTTCGGTGATAGACTGAAGATCCTATGTGAGCAAACTGAGCCTAGAACGAAAAAGTCAGATGAATAATTCTATCACCCCATGTTTTCAACTAGACAAAAATATAGAGCAACGTCCAATACGACCCAATTGGACTGGTTATATGCACTGAAAAAAAACCTACCTGTGCCATAGCACCAGCAAAGACCAGTGTCCAGTCCAACATCCATGTACAGCCGGGAACCAACAGAGCATAAATGGACACACATAGAAATGGAAGCAGGTAGAACATATTCACCAGCATCTGGTAGGAAGAGAGATTTGTCAGCTCCGCATTCAATGCTACATCGAAGATATGGAATTAAAAAAACTTTTAGAAAATTAATAAGGGAAAAAGTATTTTACAGCAGCTGGAACAGCTATTAGGAGCAGTGTATGGGAGACATCATAGCAGCTCGTCTCCCCCCACTAGCTCAGTACTGCTCTATAATGTCTTCCATGCTGCTATGGAGATATAGGGAGCAGGATCTCTTCTTGTGTGTGCAGCGTATGGGAGACATCATAGCAGCCAGTCTCCCCCCACTAGCTCAGTCCTGCTCTATAATATCATCCATGCTGCTATAGAGATATAGGGGAACGGGATCTCTTCTCCTTTGCGTGCAGTGTGTGGGAGACATCATAGCAGCTCGTCTCCTCCCACTAGCTCAGTACTGCTCTATAAAGTCCTCAATGCTGCTATTGAGATATAGTGAGCACGATCTCCTCTAATGTGTGTGGAGTGAATGGGAGACATCATGGCAGCTCGTCTCCTCCCACTAGCTCAGTCCTGCTCTATAATATCATCCATGCTGCTATAGAGATATAGGGGGGCAGGATCTCCTCCTCTGTGTGTCTGCAGTATATGGGAGACGTCATAGCAGCTCGTTTCCCCCCCTCCTGTTCAGTCCTGCTCTATAAGGTCCTCCATGCTGCTATAGAGATATAGGGAGCAGGATCTCCTCTCCTGTGTGTGCAGTGTATGGGAGACATCATAGCAGCTAGTCTCCACCCACTAGTCGAGTTCTGTTCTATAATGGTCTCCATGTTGCTTCTGAGTCTGTGATACAGATATATATGGGAGCAGAGATATATGGGACTAAGGAGTATAATGGTGGCATAGAATTATACAAGTGTACATAAGATAGATATGTCTTAAAGGAGTATTCCTATCTCCCAATTTCTGTGTTACCACCGGCTTCTTGCTAGTTACAGAGAACAGCACGGTGGCCGTGTTTTGTCTGTACTCTTATACGAGAGAGTTCTTAATACTTATGAGTGAGCTCCAATGGAAATACGTGGAGAGAGCCATCGTACCATCCCCTGTAACCAGCGAGGAGCAAGCTGCAAAAAGGACATTAAATGAGTGTTCTTGCTATGTACTTTCATGGCATATCAACAGGAGAGGTTATCAAAGTGTGATAGGTGGGGGTTTCACCTCTGGTAATCATTTCAGGAACGGGCCCCCAAAATGATCAGCTCAGGATGGAGAGCTTGCAAACACACGATTCAACTGTACTGGGAACTCTCTTTGACCTGAATTGAGAACACAGCGCTCACCTGTACTGGGAAGATCCATAGAACAGAATGGAGAGAACACCACGCTTTCCTACACTGGGAACTCCCATAGAATAGAAAGGAGAACACAGCGCTCCCCTGTACTGGGAAATCCCATAGAATAGAAAGGAGAACACAGCACTCCCCTGTATTGGGAACTCCCATAGAACAGAATGGAGAACACAGCGCTCCCCTGTACTGGGAACACCCATAGAATAGAATGCAGAACACAGCGCTCCCCTGTACTGGGAAATCCCATAGAACAGAATGGAGAACACAGCGCTCACCTGTACTGGGAAATCCCATAGAACAGAATGGAGAGAACACAACGCTTTCCTACACTGGGAACTCCCATAGAACAGAAAGGAGAACACAGCATTCCCCTGTACTGGGAACTCCCATAGAACAGAATGGAGAACACAGCATTCCCCTGTATGGGGAACTGCCATAGAACAGAATGGAGAACACAGCGCTCTTCTGTACTGGGAACTCCCATAGAGGGGAATGGAGAACACAGCGCTCTCCTGTACTGGGAACATCCATAGAACAGAATGGAGAGAACACAGCGTTCCCCTGTACTGGGAACTCCCATAGAACAGAATGGAGAGAACACAACACTTTCCTACACTGGGAACTCCCATAGAACAGAAAGGAGAACACAGCGTTCCCCTGTACTGGGAACTCACATAGAACAGAATGGAGAACACAGTGCTCCCCTGTACTGGGAAATCCCATAGAACAGAATGGAGAACACAGCGCTCCCCTGTACTGGGAACTCCCATAGAACAGAATGGAGAACACAGCACTCCCCTGTACTGGGAACTCCCATAGAACAGAATGGAGAGAACACAGCACTCCCCTGTACTGGGAACTCCCATAGAACAGAATGGAGAGAACACAGCACTCCCCTGTACTGGGAACTCCCATAGAACAGAATGGAGAGAACACAGCACTCCCCTGTACTGGGAACTCCCATAGAACAGAATGGAGAGAACACAGCACTCCCCTGTACTGGGAACTCCCATAGAACAGAATGGAGAACACAGCGCTCCCCTGTACTGGGAACTCCCATAGAACAGAATGGAGAACACAGCACTCCCCCCTGTACTGGGAACTCCCATAGAACACAGCGCTCCCCTGTACTGGGAACTCCCATAGAACAGAATGGAGAATCGTACGCAAGTTCACTGTTCTTAGCCGAGGCTTTTGTTAGCCTGTTCTCAAAAAGACCTATCAATATGCCATCAAGTCACATGTTGGGAGCACCCCTTTAAGACATAGGGATACCTGTACAGGCCTTAATTTAGTTGCCATGGGGCAGTTGTGTTTTTGGGTAAACCTAAATTCACAGGCTAAGAGGGACTATTTCATCAATCTGCAAATTCACAATAGAACAATTAAAAAGGTTTTCATACTTGTTGCATTAATTAATTTAATAAAAGTAACAAATCTTGTGCCAGCTCAGCTTCAGCCTCCTTTGAGGCCGGCCTATTTTTGTGGGTTTTTTTCATTTTTATTATAAGGGTATGTTCACACGGCTGATTTGGACGCGGTTTGGATCCAGAACAGCATCAAAATCTCGCCTGAAACGCGCTTCTTCAGAAGAGGTTTTGACGGAGTTTTGATGAGGTTTTTGAGCATTTTAGGAGTGGTTTTATCTTGAACAGCCTACAACATTACAACCTGCATCACAACCGCGCCAAAAAACACACCCAAAACCGTGCCAAGGTTTTGAAGCGCTACATTGAATCTTATGGGGATTTTCAGCACTGGAAATGCTTCAAGAATTGACAAGAACATTGTCCATGTGGACGCTGCGTGGAAAACGTGTGACAAAACCTCGTACAAAAACACGTAGTGTGAACTACAACGCGGTTTTACATAGGAATGAATGAAAATTGACTGGGAGCGTTTGGGAAGCCTGTTGGGCGTGGATACGCTCTGAAACCAGAGTCCAAATAGTCTGTGTGAACATAGCCTTTCATTTTCTGTTCATTCAGGGCATAAGAGGGCTTGTTTTTTGCTTGGATTTTTTCACTGGTACCATTTAATACTTCCAACTTCAACATGTGATATAAAAGACATGTTAAAGGGATGTTATGGTTTCAGAAACTTGTGGCCCATCGATAGTATATCCCATAAATGTCTGACAGGTGCAGGCCCAACCACTGGGACTCGCATGGATTGTGAGAACGGGCCCCTAAATTTCCCCGTCCAGAAAGGAAGGTTGAAGCGCATTCATTTCAATGGAAGTTCCAAGTTCAGCTGAGCACACTCATTCAGCTTTACTCACAGAATGAGAATGCGCAGTCACCTCTCTGTTTCCTTTGGCCGATTCATATATATCTTTTAAAGGGGTGTTCCCATGAGCACTTTTCAACGCTTCCAGTTGGCTCACAGCAAACTACTAGCCGACCGACTTAAAGCTTGCGGCCCTCCTTCCCATTCAAGGTCTGAATAAAGCTGCACTAAGGGCCTCATGTACACTCACCGGCCACTTAATTAGGTACACCATGCTAGTAACGGGTTGGACCCCCTTTTGCCTTCAGAACTGCCTCAATTCTTCGTGCATAGATTCAACAAGGTGCTGGAAGCATTCCTCAGAGATTTTGGTCCATATTGACATGATGGCATCACACAGTTGCCGCAGATTTGTCGGCTGCACATCCATGATGCGAATCTCCCGTTCCACCACATCCCAAAGATGCTCTATTGGATTGAGATCTGGTGACTGTGGAGGCCATTTGAGTACAGTGAACTCATTGTCATGTTCAAGAAACCAGTCTGAGATGATTCCAGCTTTATGACATGGCGCATTATCCTGCTGAAAGTAGCCATCAGATGTTGGTACATTGTGGTCATAAAGGGATGGACATGGTCAGCAACAATACTCAGTAGGCTTGGCGTTGCAACGATGCTCAATTGGTACCAAGGGCCCAAAGAGTGCCAAGAAAATATTCCCCACACCATGACGCCACCACCAGCCTGAACCGTTGATACAAGGCAGATGGATCCATGCTTTCATGTTGTTGACGCCAAATTCTGACCCTACCATCCGAATGTCGCAGCAGAAATCGAGACTCATCAACCAGGCAAACGTTTTTCCAATCTTCTACTGTCCAATTTCGATGAGCTTGGGGAAATTGGAGCCTCAGTTTCCTGTTCTTAGCTGAAAGGAGTGGCACCCGGTGTGGTCTTCTGCTGCTGTAGCCCATCTGCCTCAAAGTTCGCCGTACTGTGCGTTTTAGAGATGCCTCTTCTGCCTACCTTGTTGTAACGGTGGCTATTTGAGTCACTGTTGCCTTTCTATCACTCGAACCAGTCTGCCCATTCTCCTTTGACCTCTGGCATCAACAAGGCATTTCCGCCCACAGGACTGCGCTCACTGGATGTTTTTTTCTTTTTCGTACCATTCTCTGTAAACCCTAGAGATGGTTTTTGCGTGAAAATCCCAGGAGATCAGCAGTTTCTGAAATACTCAGACCAGCCCTTCTGGCACCAACAACCATGCCACGTTCAAAGGCACTCAAATCACCTTTCTTCCCCATACTGATGCTCGGTTTGAACTGCAGGAGATTGTCTTGACCATGTCTACATGCCTAAATGCACTGAGTTGCCGCCATGTGATTGGCTGATTAGAAATTAAGTGTTAACGAGCAGTTGGACAGGTGTACATAATAAAGTGGCCGGTGAGTGTATGAAAACTGTCTAGGTCTAAAATTCACTTTATTGCCAATAGCAGCCAGAGACGCCCCTCTCGTATTTCCAGAGCACTATATGAAATGAGAGGGGCGCTCTGATTGGTTGTTATTGGCTCTGATTGGTTATTATGGGCAACAAAGTGAGTTTTAGACCTAAACAGTTTTCATACATGAGGCCCTTAGTTCGCTACATTTTGAAGTCCCATAGACCATAGTCCCATAGACTGTAGCGATACCAAGTTATAGAATTTTTGTTGTATTTTACTACTTTCAAAAAATCTTGAACTTTTTTTTTTTCCAGAAATTCATTAGCCCAGCAGTGTAACAGGGAACAGCACAGACTGAACACTTACCTGCACTTTAGGATAAGCCACAGGGTCCCTTATATAAGGTTCATACTGGTAGATATAGGTAAAGCAAGAGTCGGAGGGGCAGTCCAGTGCCAGCTATAGGCGCAAATGAGAATATAGCACATTACAACACAAGCAGTAGTAAGGACTGTATATACAGACTACAACATGGAGTTACACATCCCGTCCGACCGCCAAGCCCATCCTATCCGTCCGACCCCCCCCCCCCCACCCATCCTGTCCTATCCCGTCCCGCCGTCTACCCATCCATCCAGTTAGTAGTAGGACTGAACATATGTACCAAATACATCATGGAGTAACCCAAGCCCTAACGCACTTGGATTTTAACTCTCTGATGTATGATCAAAAAACACCAGTTTGCATCTATTACTCTATCCAGCTCTGTTTCCAACTAGACATCCGTTCACCTATCCATCAATCAATTCATCAGCTATGTGTCAGTCTAGCCATCCGCCCATCCAGCTGACCACCCATCCCAATGGTCCGCCCGTCCCATCCGGCCGTCCGCCCACTCCATCCGTCCGCCCGTCCCATCCGGCCGTCCACCCACTCCATCCGTCCGCCCGTCCCATCCGGCCGTCCACCCACTCCATCCGTCCGCCCGTCCCATTCCGCCCACTCCATCCGTCCGCCCGTCCACCCATTCCATCCGTCCGCCCGTCCAACCATTCCGCCCGTCCACCGGTGCACCCACTCCATCCGTCCGCCCGTCCCATCCGGCCGTCCACACACTCCGCCCGTCCGCCCATTCCGCCCGTCCGCCCATTCCGCCCGTCCAACCATTCCGCCCGTCCACCCATTCCGCCCGTCCCGCCCGTCCGCCCATTCCGCCCGTCCGCCCATTCCGCCCGTCCGCCCATTCCGCCCGTCCGCCCATTCCGACCGTCCGCCCATTCCATCCGTCCGCCCATTCCAACCGTCCGCCCATTCCATCCGTCCGCCCATTCCATCCGTCCGCCCATTCCATCCGTCCGCCCATTCCATCCGTCCGCCCATTCCATCCGTCCGCCCATGCCAACCGTCCGCCCATTCCATCCGTCCGCCCATTCCATCCGTCCGCCCATTCCGTCCGTCCGCCCATTCCGTCCGTCCGCCCGTCCGCCCATTCCGTCCGTCCGCCCGTCCGCCCATTCCGCCCGTCCGCCCATTCCGCCCGTCCGCCCATTCCGCCCGTCCGCCCATTCCGCCCATTCCGCCCATTCCGCCCGTCCGCCCATTCCGCCCATTCCGCCCGTCCGCCCATTCCGCCCGTCCGCCCATTCCGCCCGTCCGCCCATTCCGTCCGTCCGTCCGCCCATTCCGTCCGTCCGCCCATTCCCTCCGTCCGCCCCTCCCGTCCGTCCGTCCGTCCGTCCATTCCGTCCGCCCACTCCGCCCGTCCGCCCATCCCGCCCGTTCGGCCCGTCCGCCCCTTCCGCCCGTCCGCCCATTCCGCCCGTCCGCCCATTCCGTCCGTCCGCCCGTCCGTCCGCCCATTCCGCCCGTCCGCCCCTTCCGCCCGTCCGCCCCTTCCGCCCGTCCGCCCAGTCCGCCCCTTCCGCCCGTCCGCCCGTTCCGCCCATTCCGCCCCTTCCGCCCGTCCGCCCGTTCCGCCCGTTCCGCCCGTTCCGCCCGTCCGTCCACCCATTCCGTCCGTCCGCCCGTTCCGTCCGTCCGCCCGTTCCGCCCGTCCGCCCGTTCCGCCCGTCCGCCCGTTCCGTCCGTCCGCCCGTCCCGCCCAGTCCGCCCGTCCGCCCATTCCGTCCGCCCGTTCCGTCCGTCCGCCCGTTCCGTCCGTCCGTCCGCCCGTCCGTCCGCCCGTTCCGTCCGTCCGCCCGTCCGTCCGCCCGTTCCGTCCGTCCGCCCGTCCGTCCGCCCGTTCCGTCCGTCCGCCCGTCCGCCCGTTCCGTCCGTCCGCCCGTCCGCCCGTTCCGTCCGTCCGCCCGGTCCGCCCGTTCCGCCGGGACCGCACGGCCGCCCGTTCCGCCCGTTCCGCCCGTCCGCCCGTTCCGCCCGTTCCGCCCGTCCGCCCGTTCCGCCCGTCCGCCCGTTCCGCCCGTCCATTCCGTCCGTCCGCCCGTCCGCCCGTTCCGTCCGTCCGCCCGTTCCGTCCGTCCGCCCCGCCCGTCCGCCCGTTCCGCCCGTCCGCCCGTCCCGCCCGTTCCGCCCGTCCCGCCCGTTCCGCCCGTCCCGCCCATACCGTTCCGCCCGTCAGCACGTTCCGCCCGTCAGCACGTTCCGCCCGTCCGTCCGCCCGTTCCGTCCGTCCGTCCGCCCGTTCCGTCCGTCCGTCCGCCCGTTCCGTCCGTCCGCCCGCCCGTTCCGTCCGTCCGCCCGCCCGATCCGTCCGTCCGCCCCTTCCGTCCGTCCGCCCGTTCCGCCCGTTCCGCCCGTTCCGCCCGTCCGCCCGTCCCGTCCGTCCGCCCATACCTTTCCGCCCGTCCGCCCGTTCCGCCCGTCAGCCCGTTCCGCCCGTCAGCCCGTTCCGCCCGTTCCGTCCGTCCGCCCGGTCCGGCCGTCCGCCCGTCCCGCCCGTCAGCCCGTTCCGCCCGTCAGCCCGTTCCGCCCGTTCCGCCCGACCGAACCGCCCGTCCGCCCGTCCGTCCGCCCGTTCCGTCCGTCCGCCCGTACCGTCCGACCGTCCGCCCGTTCCGTCCGTCCGTCCGCCCGTTCCGTCCGTCCGTCCGCCCGTTCCGTCCGTCCGTCCGCCCGTTCCGTCCGTTCCGTCCGTCCGTTCCGTCCGTCCGCCCGTTCCGTCCGTCCGCCCATTCCGCCACTCCCGCCCGTGCGCCCCGTGCGCCCGTCCGCCCATTCCGCCCGTCCGCCCATTCCGTCCGTCCGCCCGTCCACCCATTCCGCCCGTCCGCCCGACCACCCATTCCGCCCGTCCACCCATTCCGCCCGTCCGCCCATTCCGCCTATTCCGCCCGTCCCCCATTCCATCCGTCCGCCCGTCCGTCCACCCATTCCATCCGTCCGCCCGTCCTCCCATTCCGTCCGTCCGCCCGTCCACCCATTCCGTCCGTCCGCCCGTCCGCCCGTCCCGCCCGTTCCGCCCGTTCCGCCCGTACCGCCCGTCCCGCCCGTCCCGCCCGTCCCGTCCGTCCCGCCCGTCCCGTCCGTCCCGCCCGTCCCGTCCGTCCCGCCCGTCCCGCCCGTCCCGCCCGTCCGTCCCGTCCGTCCCGCCCGTCCCGTCCGTCCCGCCCGTTCCGCCCGTCAGCCCGTTCCGCCCGTTCCGCCCGTTCCGTCCGTCCCGCCCGTTCCGTCCGGTCCTCCCGTTCCGTCCGTCCCGCCCGTTCCGTCCGTCCACCCATTCCATCCGTCCGCCCGTCCACCCATTCCATCCGTCCGCCCGTCCACCCATTCCATCCGTCCGTCCGCCCACCCATTCCATCCGTCCGCCCACCCATTCCATCCGTCCGCCCGTCCACCCATTCCATCCGTCCGCCCGCCCACCCATTCCATCCATCCGCCCGCCCGTCCACCCATTCCGCCCGTCCACCCATTCCATCCGTCCGCCCGTCCACCCATTCCATCCGTCCGCCCGTCCACCCATTCCATCCGTCCGCCCGTCCACCCATTCCATCCGTCCGCCCGTCCACCCATTCCATCCGTCCTCAGATTCCATCCGTCCGCCCGTCCCATCCGTCCGCCCATTCCATCCGTCCGCCCGTCCACCCATTCCATCCGTCCGCCCATTCCGCCCATTCCGCCCGTCCGCCCGTCCGTCCACCCATTCCATCCGTCCGCCCATTCCGCCCATTCCGCCCGTCCGCCCGTCCGTCCACCCATTCCGCCCGTCCGTCCACCCATTCCATCCGTCCGCCCGTCCACCCATTCCATCCGTCCGTCCACCCATTCCATCCGTCCGTCCGTCCACCCATTCCATCCGTCCGCCCGTCCACCCATTCCATCCGACCGCCCGCCCGTCCACCCATTCCATCCGTCCACCCATAGACCGGCTATAGCTTCTCTCTCTCTGCCCACATACAGGCATGGACATCTCCCATGGGCTTCAGAGACTAGCCCAAGCCCTAAAGGCAGATGGATTTGGAAGTCAGTATACATTAAAGGGGTTGTCTTTTGTTTTTAGAGCTCACAACTGTAATATATTAAACTTTGTAATTCATACTTAAAAAACAATGTATCTGTCCTGCTGTACAGAACCAGGTAAAGAGACCTGTCCTTTCTTCCCTTCTATCCCCTGCAAACCACCTGACATTCATTGATCACATGGCCTCCGTGAACGTTTTATCATCATTTAGTGTGCGTGCTTTGAAGCCAGGCTCAGCTCAGGAACACTCCCTTGTAGTGGCCGTGACCTGAGAAGAGAAGGTTCTGGCTGTAGAGTAGTGAGGGCACTCATACCTGCCAGCCTTTAGTTTGAAAGAACTTACATTAGAGTAATTACAGAGGAGGGGGGGGAACAGTTTATCTCCGAGTCCTGCAGACAGTAATACAAGGCTGGGGGGTTGTGTTGCATTCTGACAGCTCTGTACAGATTATATAGTGAATGAGTCCTAGCTATAATCATTATGACAGCAAGTACAGAGCTGGGGGGATTACACACTTATCTCAACACAATATCTAGCAGTGACAACTGTGGAGAAAAGTCCTATATTGCAATGCAGTCTGGGATTTGTAGGAAAGAGATGCTGGAGAACTACTGACAATCCTACAAGCAGGAAAGTGGATCTTATAATAGATGAATAAGAAGGCAAAAGAAAAGAAACATATGATGGTAGTAGGATATCTTTACTTTGTGTTCTATAACATCTTTAAACTTCTGGATAACCCCTTTGAAGATAGTCGCTTATTTTTATGAGGGCTGACTATAAAACTTTATTAATTGGAACTTAGACACCACCTTAAAGGGGTTGTCTCACTACAAAGAATAGCTTTCAAAATGTAGGGAAAACTAAATGAAGACGTTTTCCAAATATATTGCTTTGTTCATCTTTTTTTTTTTGTTAAGGAGCTACAAGTGATTTTATCACCTTCTGAGGGCTCTCTGGTTTCCCAAGTGACTGACCTGTGTACTCCTTTTCCCCTGCTGTTTGTTCTGTCTGATAGCAGGGAATGAAGTCATCACACAGGTCACAGCAGGCAGTGTGAAAGCTTGTGTGTTATCTGATCTTTCAGACAAAGGACAGTAACTACTCTACTATTTACATTAGCTCAGAAGCTTCTCCAGACCTCAGAGAAGGTAATTTAGCTAATCTAGACTGATAGAGAAGTCTGAATACACGGAGCTCATATGCTAATTGCAGACAGCTTGACCAGGAAGTGACAGAGCCAAGCAGCATTATTTCATTCATGCATCCTATGAAACTTTGAGATGAGACAACCCCTTTATGCAATACAGTGGATGTGATTATGTACCTCGGGAGGCTCCGGATCGCACCTTGTAAAATAAAGTTGCATCGCAGCTATTATACAAAGCGTCACCGACACCAATATAGTGACGGAGGTAAGACTGCGCACAATAAGCAACAACGCATCCACCACTATACTTACCAAACCTCTGAAAAGAGTAAATGTAATCGCTCCAAGCAGATACAAAATCAGTGCAATATCTACAGGGCGCTGCAGAATTTCCCTTTTAAACCGTAAACCCAAAGTCACCTTAAAAAAATAAAAAATAACATCTTTCATGCTTTCCCGGGTTTTTTCCCACTGAAAACACAGGGATAATTCGCCATGGGTTACCTTTTCAGCTGGAATTTTAGAAAAATTCGGTTTTTCCTAAATACCCTCACCCTGCCCAGACGGGAAAAGAAAAAATTAGGGAACGTTCAGGATAAAGGGCGGGAGGGACTTCTGAATTCCAAAATTTTTCCCTGCAAAAAAACCACCGGCCCGGAAAAATTAAACTGGGGGCGGCGGGGAAAAAGAATTCCATGGGCAAACGAAAAAGACCCGACCATCCTTTTTAAAATTTCAACCCGGAAACAATAAAATGACTTTGGGACGAGTCATGGCCCCTGGTGATATCTCGTACAATGCGGCACATACGCCCCCAGATCCACCGTCTCTCATAAAAGTGACAGAAGTGTACGTCTGTCTCCCGGGCCCCTGTGACACATCCACACACAAATCAAAGTGACCCCCTAAAATATAGGAGGACAAGTTTTTTTCCCCAAAAACCCTAACATTAGCTTAAGTGGGGGAAACATGAGTTAAGAGCCCACTGACAGAGGGGGGGAGTAAAAATTTTTTTTCTTAGGCGGGGTCATTAAAAAACCCAAAATTTAATACGGTCTTCCCCCAGATAAAAAAGTACATTTGCATTTCCCCAATAGGAGATTAAGCGGGAAGTTAGCGCTGAATAATAAGGCATAAAACAGGCAACTCTCACTTTATCTTTGAATCTCATAATTGCTTGGGAGGCGAAGTGGGGGGGGAGGGGGATCGATTCTCATAAAAGAGACCTGTGAAGTTGGGGAAATAAATGACAGGAAATTTGCATCAGGGGGAAAAAAAAATATCCCCAAATTATTTTCCCCCTTCAGTAGGAAAAAACACCATACAAAGCCAACACAAGAGCCCCCCATCTGTAGCACCTGTTTCCCAGGTTTTTTTGCTCCTCATAAAGTACACAACATTTTGGGTACGGGTTGATGGTACAGATGACTTATTTCCCAGTTGGGAAGGGGGGTTTAATGGTTTCCCCATTAAAACCAAAACCCAGTGCCCTTCCGGACCAAAATGATAAAAATTAAAAGCTAAACCCCAAAAAAAAGAAAAAAAATTTTTTTTTGGGGGGGGGGGGGGGGGATATTTAATTTGCCCCACTTCCAACCCTTTACTCCCAAAAGAAAAGGGCTCTACCAAACCCCCCCAAATTCAAATTTAAATTTTTGGGAAATGCCCCCAAAGGCTGGGCACCCAAAAAAACCGGGGTTTCCATTTGGGGGGCCCCCCCAAGAACCGACTCCACCGGCGGGGCCCCCCCCAAGAACCGACTCCACCGGCGGGGCCCCCCCCAAGAACCGACACCACCGGCGGGGCCCCCCCCCAAGAACTCCCCTCCACGGGGCCGGGGGGCCCCCCCCCAAAAACCGCCCTCCAAAGGGGGGGGCCCCCCCAAGAAAAACCGACCCCCACTGGGGGGGCCCCCCCCCCAAAAACCCCGACCCCACTGGCGGGGGGCCCCCCCCCCCAAGAACCGACCCCAACTTGGGGGGCCCCCCCCCCCCCCAAAAACCCCGACTCCACTGGGGGGGGGCCCCCCAAAAAACCGATTTCCAAACGGGCGGGGGCCCCCCCAAAAGGAAGATTTTCCACTGGCGGGGGCCCCCCCAAGAACCGACTCCACTGGCGGGGGCCCCCCCAAAAAACCGACCCCCAACCCGGCGGGGCCCCCCCCCCCCAAGAACCAAACCCCCCCCGGGGGTGGGGCCCCGCCCAAGAAAAGACTCCCCCGGCGGGGGCCCCCCCAAAAACCCCGACTCCACTGGCGGGGGCCCCCCCAAAGAACCGACCCCCAACTGGCGGGGGCCCCCCCAAAGAACCGACCCCAACCGGGGCGGGGGCCCCCCCCCCCCCCAAGAATGACCCCCCGGGCCGGGGCCCCCCCCTAAGAACTGACTCCACCGGCGGGGCCCCCCCCCAAGAACCGCGTCCACCGGCGGGGCCCCCCCCCAAAGGGAACCCGGATTTAACCGGCGGGGGCCCCCCCCAAAAAGAACCGACCCACCGGGGGGCCCCCCCCAAAAACCCAACCCACTGGTTGGCCCCAAAGGGTTTCCCCTTTTTTTTGAAGAAAATTTGAGCCATTCAATGTATAGGTTGAACTCCACTCACAATCGGCAGCAACACCTTTAACCAGCCCTGTTCCAATCAAAGGGCCCCAAAATTCCCCCCCCCCCCCTTTCCCCCCCCCCCCCCCAAAAAAGGGGGTGGTTTTGTGTAAATCCACCCAAACAAGGGCCATTCCCAGGGGGTTTTCCCCCCGCACCCCCCTTACCAATTGTCCCCAGATCTGATGTAAAATGGTATGGTTTTCAATTGAGTTTTTCATGGAGTTTCCCGCTAAAAATTTTTTCGGGGGGTACACAGTTTTTTTTTTTTTAAAAAGTAAAAAATATGTTTTTGAATAATAATGCTCGTGCTCCTCTGTTTTAAGATGTATGAGATTTAATTTTTTTTTTACTTTTTTCAGAAAAAATTTTTGGATTAAAGGACATTTTTAAAATTTTTGAAGGAACCCCCTTTTAAATTTATTTTTTTTTGTTATAAGGGAGCTAGTCAAAAAGTGGTTTTATTTATCGGGTTGGATAACGGGGCCCTACAGACAGTGGGAGGGGTAAAACCCTAGAAGAAATTTGGGGGCGGGTTTGGAATGATTGATTTTTTGGAGCCCCCGACTAAACCACCACTTTTCCCAGGCAAAAAGGGACAAGCATGCTCAAAAACCACGACCCCAGCCGAAGAAAACCCCAGGGGTTTGGGAATTCGCCCCTGGGTAAAAAACATAGAATAAACCCTTTTTCTGTAGACAGGCCCAAAAACCAAATTAAACCCTTCCCAGTCCCCAGGGGCCGGGAATTCCGGGGGAAACAGTTAAAAATTTCTGAGCAAGAGCATGGTCCTCAGCAGCCTCCTTTTTTCTGTGGGGGACAAAAAAACAAAATACCCTTTCGGGTTTTGGAAAAAAAGAAGATCATATTTCAGGGAAGGGGAAAATGACTCAAAAAAGCAGACAATACCAAACCCATGTATAAATCAACCCAGAGCCCCATCTAGACCCAAAAGGTGAAAGGGGGGGTTTCCCCAAACTTGTATTTTAAATGACAAAATTGACGGGAAAAATTGAAAAAAAAAAAAAGCCGAAAAAAAAAAGGTAGCTCCCCACCCCCCCCCCCCCTCCCCCATCCCCCAAACCCCCCCCTCCTTATTCCCCCCCCCCTTAGGCCCCCTAGGGATTCCCTCCCCCAAACCCCCCCCTCTTTTAAAAAATTTCCCCTTTCCCCTGGGGGAAAAGGTTCCCCCCCATACCCCCCAAGGGGGCCCCCCCCCCCCCCCCCCGGTTCCCCCCCTCCCAACCCCCTATATTACCCCCCCCCAGAACGGGCAGGGGCCCTTCCCCCCCAATTTTGTTCGTAAAAAAAATTTCCAGCTACCCCGGGTTTTGAGCGCTGTGTTCCCTTTTTTGTTCTATGGGCCCCCACCCCCTTACGGGGGATGCCGTGTGCCCCTTTATTTGCTCAGGGAAATTTCCCGGGTAAAAGGGGAGCTGTGTTTCCCATTCTGTTTTTTGGGTTGGGGAGGGTTTCCTTTTTTCCCCAGTACGGGGGGAGCGCTTGTTCTTTCTTATTTAATTTCCCATGGGGAAGAATTTCCCTTCGGTTAAGTGGGGAACCCCAACAGGTGGTTTTTCCATTATTTTTTAAGGGGAATTTTTCCCCGGCACAAGGGAACCTGGTTTCCATTTTGTTTATGGGAGCCCCCAACAGGGGAGGGGCCTAAGGTTCTCCTTTTTGTTCAAAGGAAAGTTCCCAGTCCGGGGGAATCGCTGTGTTTTTCCAAATTTTTTTTCTATGGAATTCCCAGTACGGGGAGCCCCCCAAAAACTTTAAAAAAAAAATTAATTAAAAAACATGGAGAAAAAGGGTTTTTTTCCAAATTTTTCGGGGTTGGGAGTTACCCGTACAGGGGGGCGCTGTTTTCTCAAATTCTTTTTCTAGGGGAAATTTTTCCCCGGGTTACAGGGGAACAATGTGTTTTTCCATTTTTTTCTATGGGAGTTCCAGTACGGGAGGGGCCTGTGTTCTCTTTTCCCCTGTTCTAGGGGTTTTCCCATTAAAAGGGGAGCAATGTTTTTCCATTCTTTTCAAGGGGTGGGGTTTCCCAAATACAGGGGGAACCCCGGGTTTGGGGTTTCTCCTTTTTGGGTTCTAGGGTTTTTTCCCAGTCCCGGGGGAGCGCTGGGGTTTTTCCCCAAAAATTCTGTTCAATGGCAGTTTCCAGTACAGGGGAGCATTGTTGTTTCCCCCCCCCCCCCCCCCCCAATTTCTGTTTATTGGAAGTTCGCAGTACAGGGGACGCTGGGGTTCACCCTGTATTTTTAAAACCCCCATAAACAAAAATTGGAGAGCCCCTGTGAAGCATGTCGGTTCTCCATTCTGAGGGGAGACTTTCAGGACCCCTTTTTCCGACATAGGTGCAGCCCCACTTTCTATTTTCAAACGTCCCTGAATTTTTTGTTTTCCCACGCAGAACTGTAAAGGGGGCCCCCGATAACCATGGCACTTTTCATTATTCATTTCAAAGTGGGGGTTTCTGAATGCAGTCTAGGCATACGCTTTTAAATTTAACAAAAGCTCCTATTTAGCAGAAGGTAAAGCGCCCGCGGCATGCCAGGCCCCCCTTCCATTTTTCTGCTGCCAACTTATTCCCATCTGCAAACTCTTAAGTTAGAAGATGAAAGTAACCCTTGGGGCATTTTCACAGGGAAATTGCAGCACAAACAGAACCACCGCAATCCCCGGGGTTTTTTTTAAGATTTCGCGCTGATCACACGACCCCCAAAAAGAAAGGGGGGGCCAGAAACCCGCCGGGCCCCAAATAAAACAGCTTTTACTCGAAAAGGGGCTAATCGCCGTGAATAATTAAACTTTGTCACTTTTTCCCCCCCGGCTTTACAATAGGGGATAGTATCAAAGCAAGGGGGACGAGGCGTAATCCAAAGTTTTCTATGAAACCCAAATGGGATTACATGATTACACCCCCAAAAAAAACCCCAAACCGTGAAAAACCCCCTTACATGTATTTTTATTTTTAAACTGGGGTTCAGTTAAAATTAAAGGCCAAATGCATAATTTTTATAGTTTTTGTTTTTATTGCCCCAAAACTTTTTAAGACCCTAAATATTTTTTTTCTACACTTAAAAGACCCCCCCTTTCCCTTGTTCGGGTTTGTAGGAAAGTTTTAAGTTTTTAAGGTTTTCCCATTTCCCGGGTTCCAGGGCCCTGGGGGGGCATTTCTACAGTTCCCAGGCCCCCAAAACTTACTTTTTTCACGTTGGGGGGCCAATTTTGCTACGGGTTTAAAAAGGCCCCCCCCAAAACCCTTTTTCGGGGTTGTGGGCGTTTTTTATACAGTAAAACGACAGTTGGGCGCTGTTTATTTCCCTAGCGGACTTTTGTTAGAGGAAAATTTGGGGAGGGGGTTTAAAAACCACCAGGCAGAAGGCTACAGATTTTAAAAAGGGTTAAAATTTGTCAGTAAGAAACATAAACAACCCTCTGGTTTGCTATTTGAAAAGCACAGCATGGGGCGGGGTTGGAAACCCTGAAAAAGTTAAATTCCCCCCCCTACACAAGCGGACAAAAGAACCTCTCCAAAGGGAAAAAATTTCCGAACAGCAATGAAATTCAGTAATAAAATGTCCCCCCCTTTGCTTTTTTTTTAAAAAACAAAAAATTGTGAAAACCCCCCTTTAAAGTGCAGTGCAATATGTCACCTACCTAAGTGGGGCTGCATACCCAGCGAGATCAGGCTCCCCAGGGTCACTATTTCTTTTAAATGCCCTAAAGTCCTAACGGCTTTGATCCTGGGACCCCAGTCACTTACACATATACAGTCAGTTCTCGACTTACACCTTTCCGACTTACATTTGTTTCCCCAAAATTACAAGCATAGACCTTTTTGGGGCCTGCGGCAAATTGTATTTCCAAATTTTTCCCCAGCGATAGTAGCTGTTTTGGGAAAAGACAAGTGCCCATCCACAGCCCCCAAAGGAGGTGAAAATAAAGGGGAAATCCTTTCCCCCCCCCCCCCCCCCCCAAAAAAAAAGGGGCACAAAACGGCCCAAAAAAAAGGGAAAAAGCCTTTTTCCCTTTCAATTTCTAAAACAAAAAAAAAAACCAAAAATTTTGCTGGGGTTGCCACTTTAATAAAATTTTAACCCTTTTCCACTTTCATACAAATTTTAAATTAAAGGGGGTTTTGCCCCGATTATTTCCAATTTCCTCCTGCCCTCAAATCTTCAGTGGGGTGGGGCTAGAAAGGGGGCCGGGGGGTTTGGGGGATTTTGTTTGAAAAAACAAATCTTTTTGACCCAGCAGGAAAGACATCCCCCCAGGCCCTTTCCCCCCCCTCTCTATTTAAAAAAGGGTATGTTTTTGTAAAAACATTGTTTTAGTAGCTTGGGGGGGGTAAAGTTTTTTCCACCAGGCCCCAAAGGGCCTAAATTTAAACCTTCCCGCAGGAAACCCAAACCTTTTTTTTTTCTTATATCAAAAGCACAAAACCCCTTTTAGGTTTCTTTTTATTTATTTGCACTGTTTTGAATAATTACTAAGGACACAAGGACAGGAGTAGAATGACAGCACCCCGGGGGTTTTAAACACAGTAGGGGAGCCCCGGAGGAAAAGGTGATGTCTGAGCATGTGCGACCCGGAAAATGAGGACTTCTTTATCACTGGTGTATCCCCTTGGGGATGACTGTAAACAAAGGAACAAATAAAGGAAAGCCCAAAACAAAAAAGGGTGCCCGAATATTTTTAATTTAAAAATTAATGATGAAAATTTTTTTATTTTTTCATTTGCAACCCTTTCCCCCTCAATTTTTTCTTACGGCCCAAAACCCCCTTTTAAGGGAAAAAACCCACAAATCCAATCCCGGTTTGGAAGGGCGAAAATGCCTGTATATCATGAGCCCTGATTACTGCAACAGAACCCCAAATTTGTGTCACTGTACCCTTAAAATTTTTTGTGGTAGCCCGATAAGCACAGATACTTGGTCTTAGCCAGAAGACAAGGATGCAGTCTATTGCAAGTACAGGGGGTGGGTCCCAATTTGGGCCCCTTTTATTCAGGAGATGGATATGTGCTGGATTTTTAGAACTGTCTGCAAGGCTTATGTACAGTTACTAAGAAGTTTCCAAATCTCAGTGCAAAATTTTTCGGTTTTCCTTACCCACAGGGCAATTTGCTCCCCAAAATAACAAGGAAGCAAGTTTAAAGCCACGGTCCCAACCCCAAAGGCAAATGAGCATCCCATGCGCAGTACGGAGGTAGGGCTCCCCCGCAGAAGAAAACCCAAACAGCAACTCTTTTCCCCTGACATATTATAGAGTATAATTCTCTTGCGCCAGGGTGAACAACACAACCGGTGTCACAGGCTTTATTTTTGGGGGGTATGCATTTCCCTTTAGATTATAGCCCAGACGGCCCCCCCAGGGCAGTGCATATCCTTTCAGCATTTCAACCCCCCCCCCTCCCCCCCCCGTTTTGGCCCCCTGTGTTGCATTTTTTATACAAACGCAGGATCATGCATTAGTGAACGGGCCAGCTTTCACCCGAAGGGAAAACCCAGTTCCCCCAAATCCAAAAAGGGGAAAAAACAATCCTGCCCTGGGTGCGGTGGGGTGGATTTCACTACGTGCTCTTCTTCACAGTTCTGCAAAAGGGACCGCCCCCCGCTGGTTTTTGAACGGGAGGACTGTGTTTAAGTCGCCATCCCCCGGCCCCAAAGGGGAGGCCGCAGGGATTGCAGGCCCCTTTTTTTTCTATTCTTCTTGTTAAAAAAGGGGGCCGCTCTTTTGTTTTAAAACCCCAAAAAAAAGGGAGGAATGTACACATTTTGGGGTTTCTTCATTGCCGCTTTGGGTGATTTTAAACTTTGCAATGATTTTGAGTAGCGAGCCCAACCCGCTTGATGGGGAGACTGAAAACCAAAAGGCCCCCTTCCCCAAAGCTTTACACAGCCTTTTGCTTTTTCAAAAGGGGAAATAATACTATTTTGCTTTTTAATTTAGGTTTAATGTATAAATTTTAGCCCCAAAGGAAGGTTTTGGGTCAACTTTCCTTGCACTTTCCCCTTTTCCCCTCCTTTAGTTGTATCACTTTAAACTATTTTAAAACAGGGGTAAGGGGTATGTTTCAAACTTTTCCCAAAAGCCCAAACAAAGTTCCCAAAACGGTAATTCAAAGTCTCAATTTAGAGCGTGGTTACCTTCATTTTCAAGACGCGTTTTACGCGCCTTTGGGGAAAGAAAACCTGCATGTCCCCTGAAAATGCCAATTAAAATAAAGTACGGGAGGCCCCCCAAGATTTTAAAAAAAATAAAAAAACCATAAATTTTTCCTTTTTTTTTTTTTACCAACTAAAAAAAAACCCCCCCCCCCCTTTTTTTTGGGCCCCCCCCCCCCCCCCCCCCAAAAAATAAAATGTAACATACAAAATTTCAAATTAAAAAAAATCAAAAATTTTTTTTTGGGGGCGTTCACCATTTATTATCTTACCCCAGTCCTGTTTTCCCTTGGGTTTTAATTTTGAAGTCAGGGGGGTTTTACTTTTTCTTCAACTAGGGATTCAGGGAGAAGCCAAAAGGGCTGTAGCTATGCAAAAAATGTTTGGGAAACCTATCAGGAAAAAGAAACGGACAGGTCCTTTTAGCCTTTTAAAACAACCAGTGCTGGCAGCCCATCAAAGGGGGAAGATCGAACAGGTCCTTTTAGCTATTTGAAACCCGTGCTGGCAGCCTTAGCAGGAAGATTGAAAAAGGTCTGTAGATAGGCCCAAACCCCGTTTCCCCGGCGGGCCCATAGGAGAAAATCGAAAAAGGTTTTGGGAGCTATAGTGGGCCAGTGTGGGAGCCTAGCAGGGGAGATTGAACAGCTCTGGAAACTATAGTGGAAAAAACCAAAAATTTCCCCGGCAGCCTATCAGGAAGGGGGGGACCCGAACAAGTCTGCGTATTTTTGAAAACCCTTCTGGCGCCCATCAGGAGAGACTGAACAAGTCTGGAAAACTTTGTGACCAAAGGTTGGGGAGCCTTCAGGGGAGATCGAAAAGGTTGTAGCTATAGCAACCGTGTGGCAGCCTATCAGGGAGAGATTTGAAAGGTTTGTAGCCCCCCCCATAGAACCAGTGGCTGGGAGCCTAGCGGGGAAAAGATTGAACAGGTCTGTAGCCCTTTTAGCAACCAGGGCTGGCCCGCCCATCAGGGGGAGAAAACGAAAGGTCTGTAGCTTATAGTGGCCAGTTTCTGGCCCCCTATCAGGAGAGACTGAAAAAGGCTGTAGCTTTAACAACCCGTGTGGCAGCCTATCAGGGGGAGATCCAAACGTCTGTACTATAGCCCACCTGAGTAGCCCGATGCAAGGGCCCCTTAAGAAGGGGGATATCTTTGGGGAATTAGGTAAGGAAAACTGTTTAAAGGGCAATATTAAAGTGACTTTTTTTGCAAGATCTTTTTAAATAAAAAGCGCAATCATTGTAGTGAAAACAACCCCTTTTAATTTATAGAGGCTGAGGGGGGGCCCTTTCATGCAAGAAATTTTTTTTGTTTTAAAAAAACTATTTTTTAAGGAAACGGTTGCTTTGGGCCCCTTTTTCTGGGGGACTACTAGGGGGTGTTCTCCCGGTTATATGGCGGTATTATTTATATCTCTGATTATTACTACTCATGCTGCAGCTTCAGTTTTTTCCCTTTTTTTTAGGTGCAAAAGGGCCATCTCATTTTTGCTATGGGGCCCCAGTTAAAGCTTTCCCGCTTTTCTTTCCCCGGTCCCGATTTTGCAGGGGGCGCTCCCCTTTAGCCCCAAAACCAAATTTAACCCCCACGTTGCAGCCTCCCTTAAATAAAACCGAGTAAATTGTGCTGATATCAATGCCCTTTTGCCATGGGGCCCACCCTTGGCCCCAAATGGAAAGTTCCCCTTTTATTGGGAGAACCACCCTTGCGTTCACCCGGTTTAAAAAAGGGGGGCACCCCCAAACCCGCAACCCCAGGGCCCCCAAAGCCCCAAAGGAGGCTTCTTTTTTAAACCATTTTGGCCCATAGTAGAGCAAAACAAACCCGGCCCCATATCCAAAATGGGGTCTCTAAACCAACAGTTGGGGCTTTTACAAATTTAGTGCGCCCCTCTCCCGAGGAACCTTCCCCCCGCTCAGTGCCTTTGGGAAATTCGCATCTCTAAAAAGAACGGTAAGGGGGTTACGCAGCATTGTGTGCAAGAGATTCCCCAAACTGGGGGGGAACGGTAAACCCAACCCCATCTGTCACAGGCCCCCGGGGGTTTCCGCATTTCAGAGGGACGGGAAAATACCAAAACGGTTTTTAAGCAACCCCATCCCTTTAACAGCAAATGGTTTTTTTTGGAATCCCCATTACTGCATAGGTCTCTCCAGGTAAGGCTTCCCTTTTTTAAATAGGACCCTATCAGATTGAACATTTTTCAGTATAATATTTTTTTTGTGCTGTAACAAACCCAATATAATAATTAGGGAGAGCGGTAGAGCCGGGTCACGGTCAATTTTAAGAGGAGTCATAGCAATAAATATTATATAACATTATTATTATATACAGTGGGCTGCAAAAAATCTCCTGACCACTTGAATGGTTCCTCATTTTTAAATTAAAAAGAACCCGCCCCCATAATTTTGCCCCCCCCCGCTGAGGGCAGCACAAAACTAGTTCGACCTGGTGGGGTTTTCCCCGCGCTGGGGGCCCTTATTCCCGTAAGATCTGGGGTTTTCGTGTATTTAATGCTCAAATCTGCCCGTTTTCAGCCAGGAAAAAATCAATTTAAAGATTTAGTTTTTTTCAAACCCCCGCCCACCTGAGGTAGCCCCCCCCTACCTCAACTGAACAAACCTATTACTTTTTAATAGGGGGAAACATGTTAAAAACTTCATGTGGGCGGGGGTAGCCCTTGGTGGGGGGGGGCTTTAAAAACCTACTCAAGAAAAAAGAATTTTTTGGGGTAAATGCTCTAAAACTGCCCGCATTTACAAATAAGGGAAAACCCGCCCCTGGAAAAACAGGTCTGAAAACCTTGCTTTTTGCCGCCCTCAGCAAGGGGGGGAATAATTCCCATGTGACAGGTTTCCCCTTTTAATTCTTTAAAATCTGCAGTTTTCACCAGAAAAAGTCATTCAAAGAGGCAGTTTTTTTTTTAAACCCCCCCACCCGAGGCAAGCCCCGCCCCCTTCACAACTGATAAAACCCATTTCCCCGTAAATAGGAAGAAGCATTGAATAACTACCCGGTGGGCGGGGCTAGCCTTCGGTTTGGGGGGAGCTAAAAAATCCC
>JAODAL010029146.1:0-52111 GCA_025379985.1 Phyllomedusa bahiana | reverse complement strand
ATTTAAAGGACCAAACACCAGGATGTATTAGAGTGTCCATGCACTGTCCCACCAAAGTAGGTAAAAATAGGTTCCCCGAACGGGCCCTCAAATGTTATCTAGGGGCCACAATATTCCTTGGAAAGGCACAGTAAGCTCAAAACTATTCAAGGTTGAGAGAGGGCACATGACACCAACCGGCAGGTCATGGGCACAACACTGGACGTAGTGGCTGCTATGGGGCCCAAAGGTTGAGGTGTCCTACTCAGGTACAAGAACATTGGGGCTCATTTATCAAAAATGTCTAACAGTAGTACTGTCTTTGATGCCAATAGCAACCAGTCATCTGCTTTCAGTTCTTTACCTGATCCAGGAAAAAATTAAAGTGGATTGGTTGCTATAAGCTCTGATGGGTTGCTATGGGCTCTGACGGGTCGACACGGGCTGCTATGGGCTATGATTGGTTGCTATGTGCTCTGAATAGTCACTATGGGCTCCGATTGGTTACTATGAGTGCTGATGGGTTGTTATGGGCGTAGTTGGGTTACTATGAGCGCTGATAGGTTACTATGGGCGCAGATGTTTTGCTATTGGCTCTGGTTGGTTGCTATAGGCAACAAAGACAGTCCTACTGTTGGACACCTTTGATAAATGAGGTCCATTGTTCATTTTTAAAAGGAACAAGCAGTTGGCTGCTTTCTGCTATTTAGCACTACTAGTGGGTTTTCTGATATATGGCACTATTATTTAATTCTTGCTACTTATGCTGCGGTTTCAGTTTATTATCATTACTACGAGACCCTATAAACTATGCCCCTGCAGCAGGTCACACTCAGGAGAAGCAGGAAGACTCCAGCTTATACAGAAGTCAAGGGGGCGGAGCTCACCAGCCCCGGCCTGGCAATGTGGGCGGGGCTCATTTTATGTATGCCAACATATGCACTAGTCCAGCTGAGTCCGGACATTATAACTGAAGGACATCCCTACAATGAGGTGGAGGAGACACAGAACGGATAGGGAACCAGATTTTCTTAATCTGAGGAGACAGTCGAGGGTTGTGGACACCCAGGGTCATCAATTTTGGGGGGGAAAAAAAAAACACCTGCTGCTCTAATGATTTCCACTGATTACATCACGTCCACTGTGAGAGTGAAAGAGTCAATTAGGCAGTTCGGTCAAATGTCTGACAATAGGGAGGGGCTAAGCAGCTGTCTGTTTCTAAGGTCAAGCAGTACAGTTTTGAAGGCAGCTTTGGTAGTAACTGGAGGAACAGGCAAAAACTTAATCAACTTGGCCAAGAGAGGGGAGGGACACAGGCTATACCGAAAGGGGTCTGTCCTGGCGACGGGTGTACTGACCATTATGTTAATTTTGTAATAGTGGCCAAAAATACTGGTAATGGTTCAGTCCTGGGGTATTAAAAAAAATATAAATAAAATGGTTCGGTCCAGGAAAAAAAAAAAATATATAAAAAATTCTCTCTTCCCTACAACAGGAGCACAAATGTTATGTCTCTGAGCCCATGTCATCTGCTACAGTTTATACAGTACAGGGAACGGCGACACCCGGCCATCATGGCCGCCGCGGATCATATGACTAAATGAGCTGCTGCATGAATATTAGTACGACAGTTAGTAACGTTGCTGATGATTATTGACGAGAGCTCCTCAGCTATATGTTTTACAGCATATTATATAGATCTCTATATAGAATTTTTTTAATTTTTTTTTTTATCTATTTTATTTCTAATGTCTGCCGGAGTAGTAATGAGAGGAACCAGCCCCTTAATTCCCTTTATATAACCCGCTCCACGTAACACAAGCACTGCGCCTCGGCATGATTGCGCTGCAATGCGCCGGCCACTATCTGTGCAGAGGAACCGGGTATCAACGGATTACTTCTTAACAATATACAGATCACTGAAGAGACCGGATATTTCTTTTTATCACACATTCCTATGAACACAGTAATATACTGTACTAACACATATGATAGGAGTATTTTACGAGGACTTACTAGGAGCCTCTGCACGGTAGCTGGGAGGTACCTCTTATCACCTCCCTATAAGTGCAACCATGTGGTGTGATCGCAGCGGTGGTTACCGTCAGAACACCCGCCCAACTCAGACACCTCCCTGGCATTAAAGGGTCACTCCACCCTATACTGTAGGCCACATGGCACCACGGATCGGTCCATGACACAAAGCGCCAACCACCCAGCAGTGAGGTAAAGGCCAAACACCATGAATAAATGAGAGAGAGAGAGAGAGAGAGAGAGAAAGAGAAGGGGGGAGAGAGAGAGAGAGAGAGAGAGAGAGAGAGCGAGAGAGAGAGAAAGAGGGGGGAGAGAGAGAGAGAGCGAGAAAGAGAAGGGGGGGGAGAGAGAGAGCGAGAGAGCGATACAGAGAGAGAGCGAGCGAGCGAGAGCGAGAAAGAGAAGGGGGAGCGAGAGCGAGAAAGAGAAGGGGGGGGAGAGAAGAGCGAGAGAGAGAAGGGGGGGAGGGGAGAGGGAACGAGAGAGAGAACGCGGGGGGGGGAAGGGGGGAGAGCGGGAGAGCGAGAGAGAGCGAGAAAGAGAAGGGGGAGAGCGAGCGAGCGAGAGCGAGAAAGAGAAGGGGGAGCGAGAGCGAGGAAAAAGGGAGAGCGAGGAAAAAGGGAGAGCGAGGAAAAAGGGAGAGCGAGGAAAAAGGGAGAGCGAGGAAAAAGGGAGAGCGAGGAAAAAGGGAGAGCGAGGAAAAAGGGAGAGCGAGGAAAAAGGGGGAGCGAGGAAAAAGGGGGAGCGAGGAAAAAGGGGGAGCGAGGAAAAAGGGAGAGCGAGGAAAAAGGAGAGAGAAAGAAAGAGAAAAAAAGAAAGAAAGAAAAAGAGAAAGTGGGAGAGAGAAAAAGAGAGAGAAAGAAAGAGGGAGAGAGAGAGAGAAAGAAATAAAAGAGAGAAAGAGATCTCTCTCTCTCTCTCTCTTTATATAAGGATAGTCAAAATTAAAGGGGTTGTCCAATGGAGGAAAATTAATCTTAAATAGGGCCAGGGTGGGTAAAAAAAAAAAAAAAAAAAAGAAAAAGGAAAAGTGATACTTGCCTTCTAGTCCCCTCTGCTGCCGCTCCAGAGTCACTGGAATCTGCTGCTCTTCGCTTCTTGTCCCAACACAGAGGAAAGGCTTAAACTCCATCCACTTACTCTCTCGTGTGTTGGACAAGAATCTGAAGAAGAGCGGATCACAGTGACCCCCAGAGTGGCAGCAGCGGGGACCAGAGGGTAAGTACAACTTTTGTTGAAATTAGCAAAGAAACTTGTGCACAATAATGAGCGTGCTGCAGGTTTGGCCGTGCTCTGCGAGCTCCTTTTATCTTGCTGTGTGTGGATGAAATGTTGTGGTCATTTATAGGTGCAGCTACAAAATAAGTTACCCAAAGGACAGCTTGCTAAAGGCGCGGCTGGGACTGTCCCTGTGTGCTCTGGTGGGCGGCTGTTGTGCGTTACACCTACCACTGCGATGCTTCCCACGCACTCTCGGGTTGCACGCTAGACCCTATTAGTGTCTGATAAGGGAGGCTATGATACAATTATTAAAACATCAATTAAAAAAAAAAAAAAAAAAAAAAAAGGCACAGAACGTCCCAGATATGTTGCGTCTCTTTTTCTCCCATCCTCCGGGGTCTTGATTTGCACAAGGTGCAGAAAAGTTTAGGGACCAAATGACTCATTTGGACCATGACTGCAGCAAGTTCGGATGGGTTTAAAACCAAAGTAATTTCCCCCCATCTTCTTTTCTCTCCCGGGGGCGCCCGGGGAGCCGTGTCGGGGGGGGGGCGGGGCTGCTCGCACCTGGAACAGATGGGAACAAATTACAAACCGGTTACAGCAAAAAATATTGACAGAATTTTCCTGGTCTGGTGAAATAAGCGGTCTGGTTGCCCATTCAGCTCTGGCAGATGCAAGTTATTGTACATTGTATTCATTGACATGAATGGGGCTGAACTGCAATACCCAACTCAACCTGTGCCTGTGTGTGGCGCTGTTTTTGGAAGAAGGCACCTATGTTTTTTTCATTCTGATTAACAAGGTGCTAGGCCACTTTAAGTGAATGTCCTTCTTTATACTTTGGGGAATATTTCCTAGAAAACATGGACGATGCCGACAACCAACCGGCTGCTATCCACAACTACACTTTTTTTTTTCCCCCACTTTAAATTGCAAAATAATAATTTTGTGAATGAGACAAAATGATTGAATTTCGATTGAGGTCAACCAGCCACACACTTACCGGCCGAAGTTTGCTCTGGTATCCGTCGGGGGTGATCCGCGGTGGTGGCGGCTGCGAGGTGGATGGCGATTCTAGATTTAGATTATTTTCTAAAAGAAAAAAAAAAAAAAAATTTTGAAAAAAAAAAATTGGGGAAAAAAAAAAAAAATTTGTAAAAAAAAAAAAAAACCCCCCCCCAAAAAGGGGAAAAACCCCCCCCCAAAAAAAAACCCAAACCTTTACGCTTTTTAAAATTTTTGGGGGGAAAAAGGGCGGGGCCCCTTTTTTTTTAAGATGGGTTTGGGGGGGGCCCCCAAACCCCCAAAAAAACCCCCCCCCCCCTTTTTCCCCCTTTTTTTTTTTTTTTTTTTTTCTTTTTTCCCCTTGGGGGGGGTTTTTTTTTTTAATTTTTTTTTCCAAAAAAGGGGTTTCCCCCCCCCTTTTTTTAAAAACTTTTTTTTTTTTTTTTAAGATTTTTTTGCATTTAAAAAATTTTTTTTAAGGAAACCCAGAAAAACCCCAAAGGGGGTTTTCCCTTTTTTCCCCCCCTTTCCCCTTTTGGGGCCCCCCCTTCCCCCCCCCCTTTTTTTTTTTTTGGGGGGGGGTTTTTTTGGGAAAAAGGGGGAAAAGGGGGAAAAAAAAAAAACCCCCCTTTTTTTTTCCCGGGGGGGGGGGGGGAAAAAAAAACCCCTTTAAAAAATTAAAAACCTTGAAAAAAAAAAAAAAAAAAAAGGAAAACCCCCCAAGAAAATAAAAAGCCGGGGGGGGGGGGAAAAAAAAAAAAAAAAAAACCCAAATAAAAAAAAGGGGGGAAAATTAAAAGGGTGGAAAAAAATTAAAAAAAAAAAAAAAAAAGGAAAAAATTCCCCTTTTTAAAAATTTCCCCCCCCCCCTTTTTTTAATTTTTTTTCCCCCCCCCTTTTTTTGGGGGGTTTTTTTAAAAACCCCAAACCAACCCGGGGGTTTTTTCCCAATTTTTTGGGGGCCGGACCCTTTTTTTTTTCCCCCAAATTTTTTTTTGGGGGGGGGGTTTTCCCCCCGGGTTTTTTTTTGGCCCCTTTTTTTTTTTTTTTTTAAAACCCCCTTTAAAAAAAAAACCCCCCAAAAAAAAAACCCCCCCAAAAAACCCCCCCCCAAAATTTTTCCCCCCCCCTTTTTTAAAAACCCCCCTAAAAAAAAAAAAAAATTTAAAAAATTTTTTTTTTAAAACCCCCCCCCCCCCCCCCCCCAAAAAAAAAAAAAAAAAAAAAAAAAAAAAAAAAAAACTCCAAAAAAAAAAAAATTCTAAAAAAAAAAAAAAAAAATTTTATTTTTTTTTTTTTCCACCACTTTTCCCCCCCCCTTTGGGGAAATTTTTTTTTTTTTTTTTTAAAAAAAAAATTCCCCCAAAATCAGGGCACCCCCCCCAAAAAGGGAAAAAACCCCCCCCCTTTGACTTCAAATATTCATATAGCATAAAAGGATTTTTTAAAAAACCCCAAGAACATTACAGGAAAAAAAAAAAAAGAAAAAAAAAAAAAAAAAAAAAAAAAAAAAAAAAAAAAAAAAAAAAAAATTTAAAAAAAAATTTTGGGGGTTTTTTTTCCCCCCCCCAAAAAAAAACCCCCCCCGATTAAAAATTTTTGGGGGGGAAATTAAAAAAAAAACCCCCCCCCCAAAAATTTTCCCCCCCCCCAAAAAACCCCCCCCCTTTTTTAAAAAAAATTTTTTCCCCAAAAAAAAAGGGGTTTTTTTTTTGGGGGTTTTTCCCCCCGGGGGTTTTTTTAAATTTTCCCCCCCCTTTTTGGGGATTTTTTTCCGGGGGTTTTTTCGGGGGGGAAAAAACCCCAAAGGGAAACCCTTTTTAAAAAAAAAATTTTTTTAAACCTTTTAAAAAATCCCCCTTTTGGGGAAAGGGTTTTGGCCCGGGGCCGCAGACTTAAAAAACGAACCCCCCCAAAAAACCGAAGTATTACTGTGCTGTGTAGGCATAGCCTTAAGATAAAACGGCAAAAAAATAAAAATTGCACAATTTCATAATTTTAAATTTTCCAAAAATCAATTTTTTTTTTTAAAAAAAATTACTTCTCATGAGGTTTTCTTACCGGTCACAGAAGACGGGGATCGCGGGAAATACAGGGAGCTCCTCTTGTCTGGACTGAATATGGGGCTGGTGGGAGGTTGATCATACAGTGGAAAATGGGGGGGAGGGTTCTGGGCTTTGGGGGCCGGGGGTACCTGCCCCGGGGGAAAAGATTTTTTTTTTTTTTTTAAAATATAAAATTACTAAAAATAGATCCATCCATGACGGTTTCCCTTTGGGAAAATTTTGGGTCAAATCTTCACATACAGTGAAGAAGAAGGCCTTCTCCTCATACCTGAATGTCTTCGATCCAATGGGGGTCCCCCCTTCCGGGGCCCCCCTCCAAACCCCTTCCCCCAGCAAAAGAAAGGGGGAAAAAGCCAACGCACAAAATTTAATTCCCCTCCCCAAAAACCCTCATCGTCCTGATTCTCCTTGTTCAAGATTCGGATGATGGCTCCCTCTGGGAACGACAGCTCGTCTTCTGTTTGGCCATCATAATCGTAAAGTGCTTTTACAAAACACACTTGGAAGGGGGGGGGGGGGGGGGGGGGGGGGGGGGTGGGGGGGGAAAAGTAATAAAAATACAAAATTTTTTTAAAAGGGGGGGGGTTAATAAATGTGCCCCCTAACACATTTAAAAAGATTGCCCCCGAACTCAATGGTGCGAACCTTTCAATACCACACCCAACCTTAGGACAAAAAGGGGGCGCTGTTTTTTGGAAGCAGCAGCCCTGTTTTTCAATCCGAGCAAAAACCCCTAAAATTTTTTTCATTCGGGTTTTTTAATGCTACCCCCTTTAAACCCCCAAATAATGGCACTGGGGGGCAATCCGGGGAAAAGGGGTTTTTTATATACATTTTTTGTGTGCATCTATGTCTATATACATGAGTGTGCATCTATGTCTATATACAAGGGTTTTTTGCAAGGGCCCATGTTTTTTATTATACAAAAAGGTGGGGTTTTCAAAAACTAAAAGGTCAATATACATGGGGTTTTTTTTGGGCCCTCTATTCTATATCATGTTTTTTGTATCTAAAAGTCTATATACATGTGTGTATCTATGTCTATAACATGGGGTTTTTTATCCTATGTTTTTTCTAAAACAATGTTTTTCTTTTTAAAATGTTTTTCTCTTCCAAAATATCAATTTTTTACTTTTAAGGTGCTTTTTCCAAAATTTTCCAAAAAAAAGGGCCCCCTTTTTCCAACCTTTGCAAAAAAAATTTTTTTTTTTATTTTTTTGGGGCCAGGAGATATTAATTTTTGTAAAAATTTTTTTTAAAAATATTAAAATTAAAGGGGGAGTAAAAACAAAAAAGCTCTTCAAATGCCTGAAGAGATTGCACAAGAATAAAAAAATGACTGCTTAAAAAAACAAAACAAAAAAAAAACAAAGGCCCCCCCCCACCCCCCCGTCCCCCCAGGTTTGTTTTTTAGGCAAACTCAATGGGTGTTTTTTTCAACCCGGCCCAATTTGGGGAAAACCCCGAGACCCAAACCCAAAAGACAGATTTGGGGGCTGTTTTTCGCGGTTGTTTTTTGTTCCCTTTTCCTTAAAACCACTAAAAAGTCTCTCATACTATTACTTTTTTATACCTTGCCCCCCAAAAAGAGACATTGCTTAAGGGGAGGGGAAATCAAGTTGCACCCAATTTCCCCCATGGGGTATTAAAAGCCACATGGTTTTACTAAAGGGTTTCCCGTTTCAGATTTTCAAAAGTTCCCCGGGGAAATTTAAGGGGGCCCTTCCCAAAACGGCGTTTTTTGATCCCCCCCGGGTTTTTAACCAAAAAAAACCAAAAAACCCAAAAATGCAGTGTCCCAAACGGATCCCAACAGGCAGCCCGTGTGTTTTGGGGTGTGTTTTGGGGTTTCAAACAAAGGATCGCTTCCCCCATAAATTTTTTTATAGAGCAGCTGGGGTTTGGTGGTGGTTTGGGTGCAGGGATCGCTCCCTATTTAAATTTTTTAAGAGGCACTGTGTGTTTTGGGTGTGTTTTGGGGCAGCAGGGTCCCCCTCCCTTAAAAGTTTTTTATGAGGCAGGGGTGTGTTTTTTGGATTGTTTTGGGTGCGCAGGATCCCCTCCCCCAAGTTTTTTAAAGAGGCCAAACGTGTGTTTTTTATGGGTTTTAAAGCAAAACAGATCGCTCCCCTTTTAAGGGTTTTTTAAGAGGCCCGCTTTTTTTGGTGTGTTGGGAGCAAGCAGGATCGCTCCCTTTAAAATTTTTTATAGAGGCAGCTGTGTGTTGGGGGGGGGTTGGGGGTGCAGCGGATCCCCCCTATATTTTTTTATGAGCAGCTGGTGTTTTGGAAAGTGTTTTGGAAAGCAGCAAGGGTCCCCCCCCCTAAAAGTTTATTTAGAAAAGCTGTGGTTTTTTGGGTGTGGTTGTTTTTCCCGCAAGGGTTTCCCCCCTATAGGGTTTTTAAGAGGGCCCCCTTTTGGGGTTTTTTTTTGGAAGGGACAGGATCCCCCGGCCAGGTGGATTATATTTGAAAAAGGCCCGGGTTGGGGTAAAAAAAATTTTTAAAACAAAAAAAAAAAAACCTTAAAAAAAATTTTTAAAAAAAAGCTTTGTGGGTTTTTTGGATTGTTTGGAAAAGGGGGCGGATTTGGGCCCCCCCGGTAGGGGGTTTAAAAAATAGAAAAACAAAAAAAAATTGTTTTTGGATTTTTTGGATTCCCGGAGGTCCTTTTTCCCTTTTTTTTTTATTATTTAAACCCCCTGTGGTTTTGGAATTTGGTCCCCAGGTCCCCAACCCCCGGGAAGTTTAAAATTAAAAAGAACCAACTTTTTTAAAGGGGGTTGGATGAGCAAAAAACCCTCCCCATTTTTAAATTAAGAAAAACCCGGTTTGGTGGATGGGGTTTTTGGGTTTTTTTGGATCACCCCTTTTTAGTTTAGTTTGGCCCCGCCCCCGGGTTTGGTGTTTTTGTTATTGGCCGGGGGAAAAAAAAGGGGTTTTGGGGGGGCCCCAGAGTTTAGAAAGGAACTGTTTGTTTGGGAATGGGTTTTTTTCCCGGGGGGGGGTCCCCCCCATTTTTTGGATGTGTTGATGCAGCAGGATCGATCCATATTGTTATTATAGAGGCAGCTGTGTTTTTGGGATGTGTTTTATGCAGCAGGACGACTCCCTATAGGTTTATTATAGAGGCAGCTGTGTGTTTGGATGTGTTGGATGCAGCAGGATCGCTCCCTATAGTTTATTATAGAGGCAGCTGTGTGTTTGGATGTGTTGGATGCAGCAGGATCGCTCCCTATAGGTTATTATAGAGGCAGCTGTGTGTTTGGATGTGTTGGATGCAGCAGGATCGCTCCCTATAGTTATTATAGAGGCAGCTGTGTGTTTGGATGTGTGTTGGTTGCAGCAGGATCACACCCTATAGTTTATTATAGAGCTCCTGCTGCGTCTTTCGGACGCAGCAGGATCCGAAAGACGCAGTGGACTCAACACATAACCTAACACAAGGGCCAGGAGATCAGGATAAAAATGACCTTTAAAACCAAAGCTACACATGTGACATTGTGCCCCAAAGACAAGTGGCGGAGTTGCCTGGAAGCCATGAGGGTCTAGTCATAGTAATAGCACTAATGACAAACCAACATAGTTTTTGGAGCTCCATTTTCAAAGCCAAATTTCCCCAGTCATTAAACCTCAACAATAAGAAAATGGCTAGAATCTGAACCTCAGTACCCATAGGCTCCGTGGCTGAAATACATAAGATTACTAACTCCTTTCACCCATGGGGTCTCCGTGATGAGATTCAACCATTCCATTGTCAGGCATGAGTTACATAGGTGGATAGGCTAAAGGTTTGCTGGATTTAGTAGTTACCGCTCGTGTCGCCATTCATGCTCCCGGAGGCCATTTCGGCGTCGTTGGAATTACTGGACGTGTGGGAGCGGTTGTCCAGGGCGGCCAGCGACTGCAGCATGCTCAGGAGGCTGTTCGATGTAGGGAACTGGAGATATTTTTCAGGGACGTAGCCCACCTGCCCCGACTTATTTCTTGCCTGTTTAAAAACAGAGAAGATGACTCCGTAACAGCAGAGGTAACACCCATACACATATAGGCAGAGGACATGGTGTTGAGAGGTACAAAGAGTAGGCGTCTCAGTACCCAGAGACACCATGGGTGAAATACATAGATGACAAACTAACCCATAAACCAGTCTACAGCACCCACTGTCCAGGTCCTCATTGGAGGAGCAATGGGGGCTGTAGTGTTGGCATTCCTCTACCCAAAGTGTGTAAATGTGCCATCCGAGATCACGCCAAGTGCACAACAACGGGCTATAATTAGATGGCAAGTGGTCCAAGATTTGAAACGGAACCTTTTAGCCGCACCCCCGACTAATGGCTGTACCCAAAATTCCAGGACCAGTTGCCCCCTATGACCAATTGTCCATTGATAGAAAATAATATTATTCATCAAAGTAAAAATAGGTATAGATAGCGTTGGAGCCTCCTTTACCCCCATTTTCCCAAAGGGTTTCAAGGGCTTGTCTGGGACAAGAAAAACAAGGCTGATTTCTTAATGAAATAGCACCGCCCCTGTTCACAGGTTGTGTCTGGTATTGCAGCTCAGCCCTATTCATTTCAACAATACCAGAGGCAACCTGTGGAGAGGTGATGTGCCGTTTCTGGAAGCACCCAAGTATCTATAATCCTGTACAAACCTTTCAACAGACTTGACTGAGTAATTTGAGGAGATTTGTATGTAGATGATTGTGAAAAAGTGAAAAATTAAAGGAGTGCTCCTTTCTCACATTTTGATGGGATATCAATAGAATATGCCATCAAAGTGTGATAGGTGCAGGTCCCCATACAAAATGTAGAGTTGATCTCGCTTGCATACGACTCTCCATTCTCCAGGGGAGTTCTGAGTACGGCTACATACACTGCTGTCCTGTACAGGGAGCTCCCAGAGAACAGAATGGAGAGTCATCCCTTTGGGACCCCAACCTATCTTGGAAATGGGCCCTTAATAGTGTTAGCTAAGTATAGAGAGCCGGTTGAACATGAGCATGACTCCAGATTTTGTTCTATGGGAGTTCCCAGTATAGAGGAGCGCAGTGTTCTCCATTCTGTTCTATGGGAGCTCCCAGTACAGGGGAGCACTGTGTTCTCCAGTCTGTTCTATGGGAGGTCCCAGTACAGGGGAGCGCGGTGTTCTTCATTCTGTTCTATGGGAGTTCCCAGTACAGGGGAGCACAGTGTTCTCCATTCTGTTCTATGGGAGTTCCCAGTACAGGTGAGCACTGTGTTCTCCACTCTGTTCTAAAGGAGCTCCCAGTACAGGGGAGTGCTGTGTTCTCCATTCTGTTCTATGGGAGTTTCCAGTACAGGGGAGCGCTGTGTTCTCCATTCTGTTCTATGGGAGTTACCAGAACAGCGGAGCGCTGTGTTCTCCAGTCTGTTCTATGGGAGTTCCCAGTACAAGACAGCTCTGTATTATCCATTCTGTTCTATGGGAGTTCCCAGTACAGGGGGGCGCTGTGTTCTCCATTCTGTTCTATGGGAGTTCCCAGTACAGGGGAGCGCTGTGTTCTCCATTCTGTTCTATGTTAGTTCCCAGTACAGGGGAGTGGAATTTTTGACCATACTCAGAACTCCCATAGAACAGAATAGAGGGGAGCGCTGTGTTCTCCAGTTTATTCTATGGGAGTTCCCAGTATAGAGGAGCGCAGTGTTCTCCATTCTGTTCTATTGGAGTTCCCAGTACAGGGGAGTACTGTGTTCTCCATTGTGGTCTATGGGAACTCCCAGTACAGGGGAGTACTGTGTTCTCCATTGTGTTCTATGGGAACTCCCAGTACAGAGGAGCACTGTGCTCTCCATTCTGTTCTATGGGAGTTCCCAGTACAGGGGAGCACTGTGTTCTCCAGTTTATTCTATGGGCATTCCCAGTACAGGGAAGAGCTGTGTTCTCCATTCTGTTCTATGGGAGTTCCTGTTACAGGGGAGTGCTGTGTTCTCCATTCTGTTCTATGCGAGTTCCCAGTACAGGGGAGCGCTGTGTTCTCCATTCTGTTCTATGGGAGTTCCCAGTACAGGGGAGCGCTGTGTTCTCCATTCTGTTCTATGGGAGTTCCCAGTACAGGGGAGCGCTGTGTTCTCCATTCTGTTCTATGGGAGTTCCCAGTACAGGGGAGCGCTGTGTTCTCCATTCTGTTTCTATGGGAGTTCCCAGTACAGGGGAGCGCTGTGTTCTCCATTCTGTTCTATGGGAGTTCCCAGTACAGGGGAGGGGTGTGTTCTCCATTCTGTTCTATGGGAGTTCCAAGTACAGGGAGCGCTGTGTTCTCCATTCTGTTCTATGGGAGTTCCCAGTACAGGGGAGCGCTGTGTTCTCCATTCTGTTCTATGGGAGTTCCCAGTACAGGGGAGCGCTGTGTTCTCCATTCTGTTCTATGGGAGTTCCCAGTACAGGGAGCGCTGTGTTCTCCATTCTGTTCTATGGGAGTTCCCAGTACAGGGGAGCGCTGTGTTCTCCATTCTGCTCTATGAGGGAGCGCTGTGTTCTCCATTCTGTTCTATGGGAGTTCCCAATACAGGGGAGCGGTGTGTTCTCCATTCTGTTCTATGGCAGATCCCAGTATAGAGGAGTGCTGTGTTCTCCACTCTGTTCTATGGAAGTTCCCAGTACAGGGGAGCGCTGTGTTCTCCATTCTGTCCTATGGGAGTTCCGAGTACAGGGGGAGCGCTGTGTTCTCTCCATTATCCTCTAGGGGAGTTCCCAGTACAGGGGAGCGCTTTGTTCTCTATTCTGTTCTATGGGAGTTCCCAGTACAGGGGAGCGCTGTGTTCTCCATTCCGTTCTATGGGAGTTCCCAGTACAAGACAGCTCTGTGTTCTCCATTCTGTTCTTTTTTTTTTGTGACAAGTTTTTATTCAGAAGTAAAGTCATTACATTTCAAGAGTGGCATTCATGCAAGTCATATAAGAAAAGAATGTGCAAAGCACCATTATTCACATAATGCAAATCACTAAGATTTTAACAATCTGTAAGACTTCATCCCCCTTTTCTGTCTTAACCTTCTCGAGTTAACTACCCTCCCTCTCCCCTTACAGCCCACCCCCCATTCTGCCCCCCCCTAATATGCCATTCTCCTATGCAGTGTTTTAGTCCCCGATATCTAAGTTCCCCAACGTTCCTTTTAGTCTCTCCACTAAATAATATTCCGTGTATTTAAACGGTTCTAGGATTGATTTAATCTCTTCTTCTTTGTATTGTGTTGAAATAAATTGCCTCCATTTTTTCAGAAATTTTCCTGCTTCCTTGTCTTTGTTTCTCTCTGCCTCTAGCTTCTCCATGTACATTGCCTGTCTCAGACAATCCCGAAGCTCGTCAAGCCCAGGGGTTGTAGAGTCCAGCCAATGACGCAAAAGACATTTCTTGGCCGCCAGTAGGGTAATATGCACCCCTTTCGATGTTATCAGGGAGCCCTCCCCTTCCTCAGTGTCAGGCTATGTACACACGGCGTAATTGCGGGGCGTAATTACGCCCTGCAAATACACCGTGTGGACGGGGGCGGGGCGGGAGCGGGGAGTGAGCGGGGGGCCGTTACTTCGCCGGCCCATAGACTATCACTGTTAGCGGCACGTATACGCCGCTAGTAATTCACATGTCAATTATCTCCCCGCCCAGCGGCTTCGCCGGGCGGGTAGAGGAGACGTGATCCATAGTTCTCTATGAGAACTGTGGATTACCGGAATGAATGGGCCGTTTTCAGCCCGTAATTTGCGCACTTCGGCGCGTAATTACGGACCGAAATACGGCCCATTTTAAGCCGTGTGAACATGGCCTCAGTGTTCCTGGCAGTAAAGTGGAACAATAGACCCTGTGGATTGAGGGAAATTGATAGATTCCATACATCTCTAACAAAGTCAATAGTTTGACGCCAAGCGCTGAACTTCTTCACATAGCCATATACAATGATAAAGGTTTGCCTTATCCAGGCCACACTTCGGGCAAGCCTGTATATAGCCTGAATTTTCCACCCCCTAAGGAATGTTAAATGCATATATAGATTTGTGTATTAATCTGAATAGAATCTCCCGCCACTGTTCACGGAGTACTGCCTGGCGCACCAGTGTCATCCCTTTGAGGATTTTCTGGGATAACTGTGGATCCGAGAGAAGTGCCTCCCAGCTTTCAAAGAAAATTGTTTCCAGGTTCTCTGTATCGTTGCTGCGCAATTTGGTATAAATTCTAGAAAGGATCCCCCTGCCAAGATTTCTTTTGCATAGCTCAGAAAATTCCTCTGTCTCCCCCAGAGATTGAAGATGTGTCACCTCCGCCTTGCAAAAGCTTTCTGTTTATATTGCAATATATGGTTAGTACCTAAACTATATTTCTCCTCTATTTCCTTCCATTTCAGCAGAGTACCCTCCGACAGAGATAGCACATCTCCTAGTTTTTTAATTCCCTTCTGTTTCCATTTTTCAGAGAGCTTGTTTTCTCTTCCTGATTTAAATGAGGGTGAATCCCATAATGGGAAGAAATGTGAGATGTACATGGGTCTTTTGAACATTTTCTCTCCATTCTGGTCTATGGGAGTTCCCAGTACAGGGGAGCGCTCTGTTCTCCATTCTGTTCTATGGGAGTTCCCAGTACAGGGGAGCGCTGTGTTCTCCATTCTGTTCTATGGGAGTTCCCAGTACAGGGGAGCGCTGTGTTCTCAATTCTGTTCTATGTGAGTTCCCAGTACAGGGGAGTGGAATTTTTGACCATACTCAGAACTCCCATAGAACAGAATAGAGGGGAGCGCTGTGTTCTCCAGTTTATTCTATGGGAGTTCCCAGTATAGAGGAGCGCAGTGTTCTCCATTCTGTTCTACGGGAGTTTCCAGTACAGGGGAGCGCTGTGTTCTCTCCATTCTGTTCTACGGGAGTTTCCAGTACAGGGGAGCGCTGTGTTCTCTCCATTCTGTTCTATGGGAGTTCCCAGTACAGGGGAGCGCTGTGTTCTCTCCATTCTGTTCTATGGGAGTTCCCAGTACAGGGGAGCGCTGTGTTCTCTCCATTCTATTCTATGTGAGTTCCCAGTACAGGGGAGTGGAATTTTCGACCATACTCAGAACTCCCATAGAACAGAATAGAGAGGTGGGTGTGTGCGACCAGCACTCTATAATAAGCTGACACTATTAGAGGCCCATTCCCAAGATAGGTGGGGTTCCAAAAATGACACCTCTCCATTCTGTTCTATGGGAATTTCTAGTACATAGGAGTGGAATGTTCGGCTGTACTCATAACTCTCACAGAACAGAATGAAGAGTCGTGCACATGCGCAACTGGTTCTCTATACTGAGCTGACACTATTAGGGGCCCATTTCCAAGATAGGTCGGGGTCCCAGAGAAATGACTCTCCATTCAGTTCTATGGGAGCTCCCAGAACAGAGGAGCGGAATGTTTGACCGTACTCAGAACAGAATCGTGTTCAAGTGCAACCAATTCTCTGTTCTGTACAGCGATCCCTTCCTGAGATTGGTGCGGCTCTCAGAAGTGGGACCAGCACCTATTAGGCTTTGAACAATACCCCATCAAAGTGTGGGTTGAGAACATCCCTTTAAGAGAGAAAGTCTTCGCCCCCAGTCATCAATCGTGAACATACCTTGACCCAGTCTTCCATGTCTCCATCTTCTATCACTTCAAGCATCTCATGCTCCTCTATGGTCAGCTCGTCCGGCTGAGACGCCTGCAAGAAACAGAGGAGCGGTCTTTATACCGAGGGGCTTATCTGCCTGGTTTCCTGACCCCGCGGTTCCTTGGTCTTATGACTCCATCTTATCAGACGCTGCTGCTTTCTAATGTGACTGATGAATCCATCATCTGCTGTGGTTTCCTCCATCAATTGTTCTTCTCCAATCACACCCAAAGCAAAAGCCTATTCAGCTAGTTCTCCATGAAAACGGATCGCAGTCATGGGACTTGGCTCATACAGTATAGCTATCCTCTGAGCTCCCACAATGCAATGGGAACAGCTGAATTTTGTAAAGGCTTTGGATGTGAACAGAGGAGGAAACATAAATGATCAAATCAGACGTACAGCAAATATCTGGTCACCATTTTGGACCACGTTAAGTGCAGGGAGAGGGTCTTCTGCATGGAAAGGAACTTTACTCCTAAGGGGTTCTTCTGCATGGAAAGGAACTTTACTCCTAAGGGGTTCTTCTGCATGGAAAGGAACTTTACTCCTAAGGGGTTCTTCTGCATGGAAAGGAACTTTACTCCTAAGGGGTTCTTCTGCATGGAAAGGAACTTTACTCCTAAGGGGGTCTTCTGCATGGAAAGGAACTTTACTCCTAAGGGGTTCTTCTGCATGGAAAGGAACTTTACTCCTAAGGGGTTCTTCTGCATGGAAAGGAACTTTACTCCTCAGGGGTTCTTCTGCATGGAAAGGAACTTTACTCCTAAGGGGTTCTTCTGCATGGAAAGGAACTTTACTCCTAAGGGGGTCTTCTGCATGGAAAGGAACTTTACTCCTAAGGGGGTCTTCTGCATGGAAAGGAACTTTACTCCTAAGGGGGTCTTCTGCATGGAGGGCCTGGTGTTTGCACCTCCTTCAATAATCCTAGAACCCTGGTCCATATCTACTGAACACAGTTTCTATTGATAAGGGAGATCCCCAGCATATCGATCTACCAAAAAACAAATGGGATGGGACCAACTACCGGGGCTGGGCCTCTCTCTCTAAAGGGCTACATAACTGCTGTCTGGGCTGCCTCCATGGTACATATGCCCATAACCACCAGTATGCCCATACATTGCTTGCCCCACAGACCTGGTACGAGTAGATGACTTTACAGGTCAATGGATAATTCCTCAATGTTCCCGACGGACTGGAGCTGCTGTCATCAAAAGCGTCCATGCTGTCCTCCATCTCCTCGCCGTCGTCCCTGTCCATGTCCGCGCTCCCCTGCACACATTCAAAGCAAAATTATGAATTCTGAGGACATGGGAGAAAACCAAGCCCAAATACAATAATTGTTCTAATCCAGCATCTGATGAGGCAAGAAGTCTGATAATCCGGCATGACTGTTATCGGTATGAGATTCACAAAACAGAACATAAGAATCTTATAATTCGGCAGGTCTCACGGATCTATTGGTGTAGAGGTGGTAATAGGGCCAATACTAAAAGAGGTTCAACACTATGGACACTTATGATAGTATATTTGACCAATAGGTTAATAGTGTTAGCTGCAGGACCCCCAGCAAGTGGCGGTAATTTATTGGAAAATCTGGCCGCGAGTATACAATTTCCCTGCAGCGCCACCATAGGAGACATCACGTATTACAAAGAGCCTATTGAATGGGCTGTGTAAAGCAGAACCAGAGAGGTCCTCCAGGGTGAGAGACGTTTTTTATAATAACTCTCCACAAAAAATGAAGATCCTCAGAGGACCCCTCTCTATCAACTTATATTTTAGAATAAGGTATATGAAAATGGGATTGTAAAACCAGAGAACTACTATAGTGGCCGTGACCACAGAGGTAGATGGCTTCTCCAAAGCAGAAAGGGACAACATGGAGCTTTCTGCTATTAGTTCATTTTATGGGACTATCACCACCATCATAGCTTATGACCATTGCTGTGGTGTTGTCCCATTCTGCTTTGGGGAAACAATCAACATGTAGCTTTTTGCTACAACGCCAGCCAACGACGGCTACTGGGGTGTTTGGCAACGACGGCCAATGACCGCAGGTGGGGTTGTCTCCAGCGCCGGCTGATGGGGTGTTTGCCGACGACGGCTGCTGGGGTGTTCGGCAATGCCAGCCAATGACCGCAGGTAGGGTGTTCTCCACCTCTGGGAAATGACTGCTGCTGGAGTTTTGAATATTTATTTCTCCACCTCAGGAAATGCAGTGGGGTGTCTCTCCTCCGGCAATGACGCTGGTGGGTTCCTCCTCCTTCGGCAATGACCGCTGGGGGGGTGTTCCCTTCCTGCTTGTATGTGTTTCCTCCGGAATGACCGGTGCTGGATGTTTCCATCAGGGAATGACTGATGGGGTGTTCTCTACCTCTGGCAATGACCGCTTGTGGGGTGTTCTCCACCTCCGGGAAATGAACGGTGCTGGAGTGTTCTCCACCTCAGGGAAATGACGACTGATGGGGTGTTCTCTACCTCTGGCCAATGACCGCTGGTGTGGTGTCCTCTTCCTTCTGGCAATGACCGCTTGTGGGGTGTTCTCCACCTCTGGGAAATGACCACTGATGGGGGTGTTCTCTACCTCTGGCCAATGACCGCTAGGGGGTGTCCTCCTCCTTCCGGCAATGACCGCTGGTGGGGTGTTCTAAATCTATTGGCAATTACCACTGGTGGGGTGTTTTCCACTACCCAGCAATGACCACCGCTGGGGCATTCTACACCTCCCCTTTGGGGGGGGGGGGGGGGGGGGATCAAATTTAGCTATCCCCGAAACTGCGCGGGTTATCAAACCCCCTAAAAGCCCTTTTGCCCCATGACAATGTGGGTGTTTTGACTTTGGAGAAACATCAAATGAACGGTATGCTACGAAACCCTCAACACCCCAAGGGAAGGTGGTCTGCAGTTGGCTTTTCTCTAAACCCTTGCAGAATAGATAGTGAATGGCCTGAGGGTCACCTAACCCCCACTGCAGGGTGACCATGGTGACAAACCCAGGCTAAGGGGTCACTCTCCAGGAGCCCCAAAACAACCACATGGGGCTGGCTTCTAAAAAACATGTAGATAAGTTTTTCTCAGCAAGTTCCCTTTGGAAACCCCCCCCCCCCCCCCCCATTGACTAGATCCCCATTAACCCTTGCCCTACGTGCCCGGTTTATGGACTGCATCAATTTTCGGAATGAAGCTCACAGTCCAGGATCCTACAATCGCGGCCTCAGGCTTTTCATGGGCATTTTCTAAATGTTTTGTCGTCCGGATTCCCAAAACACATACTTGGCTCGGTGAATTTTCTGTCTGCTGCTGCGCGGTGGAGAAGGCTCGTCCACCCCGATTTAAAAAATTCCACTTTTCCTGAGTTTTTCCCCATAAAATGTGTTTTGTTTCCCGTTTTAAATCCAAAAAATAGGGGGCTGCAAAGGTAAAAATTTTTTTTGGAAAAGCGAGAAGGGCAAACCACAAACCAAATAAGTAACAGGCAGAAAAACAAGCTTAAATTGGAGGAGGGCGGGGTAGTCAGAGTCTGCAGCTTAAAAGAAAGACGGGGCGTAGCTAAAAGGGGGTGCAGGGGGTAGCGGGAAAACCCCAGCCTGTCGGGGTCTGAAGGCCATACGCCCCCAGTTCTATATTGCACATTGTAGGTGGAGCCCTGTTACAGTTTCTGCATTGGAGACTGTGAAGAAATCAGGCGATACCTTTTAGAGGCTAACTGAGTATATTTGATGGGGGAGCTTCGAGAGAACTAGCTCCCTTCTTCAGACATGATGATATACAAGAAATTGAAAATTCAAGGTTTTTTAATCACACAAGACATGGACCTAAAAAGGATCTTAGAATTTTTAAAACATAACAAAATGAATAAACAAACAATCATTTACAAAACAGGTAAACAATTAACTAGGGAAACTTTGAGGCGGGGAAAAGGGGGGGTCAGAAATCTGCCGTTTACCACAGCCACAGTGTAATTTGTGGCCAACACATTCAATATGTTTGACAAAAAAATAGAAATGGATATTTAACCCATTTTGCAAGTCGAAATTTTTTGCATTAATTTTTAAATTTTCCCATTCCTTTCTTCCCCCTCTGCGTTTAAAGTCTCCCATTAAAACCACAATCTTCAGTTTCCCAATACAGGGGTCCTCTCTGGAGAAGTGTTTTGCCACGGGAAGATCATTTTCTCTGTTTTAATAGTGAATCTGTGGGAGTTAAATGCGGGGTGAGTCTTTGCCCTGTTTCCCCCCACATAAAGGCCTGGGGTCGGGCATTCGCACACATAATCAGATACACCACATTGAGACCTCGGGAAAATGTCCCCCAAATTTCTTGCCCCTGCTGGGCGTGGGACGGGTTACACTGTCAGCGTGTGGATGTGACTGAGTCTTGCACCTTTTTTGCAGGCAGGGTGAGGTGCCATTTTCAGTTGGGGCCTTGGGGCGCTCCGGGACAAAAAAAACCCGCAGGTTTGGGGTTTGCCGAAAGGAGAGGAGAGGGGGGACTGGGAATTGTCGATTATTGTCTCTATGTAGCACAGGTTGAAGTTCCTTTGGCAAACTTTGAGGATCCCAGCTGGGTTTTGTGGGTTAAAACTAGGGGCACCGTTTTTCCTTCGGGGTCTTTTTGTACTGAGCAGACGACGCTCCCTTTCCATTCAGCCATAAAGAGGTTTGCATATTGGGGCGCACACGGCCCCCTTTGAAGTTCCCATTCCGTAGATATAGTCCCCCTTCCAAATTTTAAATGTTGGGGCTGAGTATGAACTGTATAAAGTTTTATTGGTTTTTGTTGGGAGGTTTATTTTCTCCGGGTGGTCCACTCTGCAACTCCACCCTTGTGGGGGAATGTTTTGTTATACAACGATTCTAATCCAGGTTCCAAAATGGTGCCCTCAGGAAGTGGACTGAGGGGATTGAGTTTTTTAAGAAACCGTGGTGTCCTGGATGTAGCTTTATATTCTGACCAGGGGTTTTAGGAGATTTTCCCCCCAATAAAGCTAAAGAAAATGATCAAGAAGTTTCCAACTCAGGTCCAACCCGGTAAGGGGCTCATCCCGCAGACCCAGGGCCCGGGTGCTTCTACATGCTCCCCAATCCCCAAAGAAGGAACCCTGGGAGGCCTATCATTTTTGGTATGGGGCCTTTACAGAGAAAAATCCGGGTTGGTGGAAAATCTCCTAAAACCCCCCGGTCAGGATACTCCAAGCTAATCCAGGCACCACGGATTTTTTAACAAACTCAATGCCCCAGCCACTTCCGAGGCACCATTTTGGCAACCATGGTGTAGAATCGTTGTATACAAAAATTCCCCACAAGGGTGGGAGTTGCAGCATTCGACCACCCGGAAAACTAAACCTCCCAAAAACCAATAACCAAACTCAACATTTTATACTCAGCCCAACTATTTTTTAAAATTTGGAGAGGACCTTATCTACGCGAATGGGAACTTCAATGGGGTCCAATGGCGCCCCAGTATGCAAACCTCTTTAGGGCGAACTGGAAGGGCGTATTTACCCCCGCCCCCCCAAAAACCCCTGAGTACCTCCCTTACATCGTGATTCTTGTCTTGGATGCGGGGGAGGAGGCCCAAAAACAATTCCTAATGACTTCAAAACTTCCACCCCACCATCAACCTCAAGCTTACCTATTTAGAGAGCAAAAAACCACTTTTGGATCCCAAAATACACATCAAAGAACACCGGGTACTCACATCAGTGCCACAAACCCCCCGACAGAACGGGCCCCACCCCAGAAAAGACAGCTTCCACCCCCAAACACCAAAGCAATCCCTTTTCTACGCCAGGCTATAAAAGGGACAATCATTTGCTCCAAAAAAGACAGCCTTTTACAAACACCTCCCGGATCTGAGGACAAAATTTCCCCCCAATTGGGATACAAACCCAAAAATGACGGACAATCAAATCAGCAAAGGGCCCCCCATCAACGAGACAGTCTGCCACGTACAAAGAGGGCCCAGAAGGAAGAACAAGGCCCCCAGTTGTAACCCACAAACCCCAGCTGGGGGTCCACAAAGTTTGCCAAGGGAACTTAAACCCGTCAAAAAGACAATAGACCAAAGACATATTCCCAGTCCCCCCCTCCCCTCTTTTCGGCAACCCCCAAATGCGGCGTATTATGTCCGAGGGGCCCCCGAAGGCCCCAACTGAAAAGGGACCCACCCCCGCAAAACAGGTCAAGACCTGCATCCATCCACACCTGACAGGTACCTGTCCCAAAATCCCAGCGGTGCACAGAATTAGGGGGACATTTTCCGCAGGTTTGCAATGTGGTGGGATTGATTTTGGTATGCAATGTCACACCACAGGCCTCTATGTGGGGGAAAAGGGCAAAGACCAGCCAGCATGAAAACCCCACAGATTTACTATTAAATAACATAGAACTGATCTTCCAGTGGGACCAAAAATTCTTCCCAAGAGGACCATGTATTGAAGATTGAAGATTGTGGGTTTTTTAAAGGGGGGACTTTAAGACGCAGAGGGAGAGAAAGGAATGGGAAATTTTAAAATTTAAGCAAAAAAATTTTGACTCTGCAAAATGGGTTAATATCCATGCTAGTTTTATTCAAACATAGGAACTGTGATGGGGCCCAAAAAAACGTGATGGCGTGAGATAAGACGGCAGATTTACTGACCCCTCTGTCATGCCTCAAAGTTTCCAGATAGTAATTGTTTGACCTGTTTGTAAATGATTGTTTGCTTATTTGATTTTTTATTTTAAGAATTCTAAGACCTTTGAAGGTCCATGTCTTGTGTATAAAAACCCCGTGAATTTTTAATTTCTTGTATATCAAAGTCTAAAAAGGGAGCTAGTTTTTCGAAACTACCACAAATTACCCGTTAGCCTCTTAAAAAAAACGCCGATTTCTTACTTTCACTACTTTCTATGGCTCACGGAAACATTTACACTTGCATTTGGGGACGTGATTTTTTAAGTGACATCTTTTTCCCATGTGGTGGGCACCTTCTATACCATGAAAATTTGTATTCTATAATGAGGGGATACAGTATTTTTAACCCTTTTTATCTTCTGAAACACCAAGACATATCAGAGGGGTCCTTAAGCTTAGGGCCCACAGAGCTCCTCTATGACAAGGTTGTGGAGCTAAGGCAAGTTGGCAAATGGTGCTCCCTTTGAACACCATGTTGAACGAGGTCAATGAAACTCACCTGGTTACGAGTTGGCACTTGCTACATCTCCAATGCTGTGCTGGAATTAGAGATCTCTGCTAATTGCCCCCACCCAATAAGGTCTTATGAGATCTCCATGACATAAAGATGTTTAAAAGTTCTCATTGCCGTGCAAACTAAGTCCATACTATGGTACCAGCTGACCTTCCATGATGCATTTGTGGAGTTTTGTTAAGTTGGCCCTTGGTGCTACTTTTGAACCCTATGGTGAATGAGGTCAATGAACCTCAATGGGGTATAAGACAGCACTGCCGATCTGGATCTAGAGATCTTTCTGCAGATCACCATTATTGCCCCCACCCAATAAGGTATTCTGATACATTCACATGACATGAAAATGTTTAAAGGCCGTGTAAAGTAAAGCCATCTGATGGAACCAGATGACCTTCCATGATGGGCCAACACGTCAAAGTACCACAACTCCATGTTGCTCCCTTTAAACTCCATGGTGAATGAGATCAATGTTTAATGGAGTATAAGCCGAAACTTACTTGACCTCCACCACCACTTTCGTTCCAGAGATCAGTAGAGAGCTCCCATAGTGTTCCCCATCGCAAAGTCTTCTGATGCCTCTCCATGAAATAATGATATTTAAAGGGCTTTGAAAATTGACCCCAACTATTAAGGTCTTTTGGCATCTCTATGATATGAAGATGTTTAAAGGCTCCCACCCTACAGAAACAGATGACCCTCCATGATGGAATTGTGGAGCTTTGGCCAGTTGCCCCATTGTACTCTTTTTAAACTCCATGGTGAACAAGGTCAATTATGCTCAATGGGGTATAAACCAAAAACTGCTTGACCTCTGGCACCACTCTCAATCTCGAGATCTGTAGAGATTTTTGCTAATGGCTCCTCAATCAGTAAAGTCTTCTCACACATCTCCATGTCCTGAAGATATTTAAAAGTTGCCATTAGACAGCCTTTAATGTTGACTTTGCTGTGCAAAGCAAGCTTATTCAATGGAACTAGGTGACCCTCCATGACAGGGTTGTGGAGCTTTGGCCACTTGGCCCATGTTGTTCCCTTTAAACTCCATAGTGAATAAGGTCAATGAAGCTCAATGGGGTACAAGCAGGCACTTGCAAGACCTCCACCACCACTCTTGATCTAGAGATCTGTAGAGATCTTCGCTAATGGCCTCCCCACCTAATAAGGTCTTCTGACTCATCTACATGACATAATGATGTTTAGAGAGTACCATTATGGAAAAGCCTTTAAGGCTGAAACATTCATGCAAAATTGAGCCCACCCTACGAAACTAAATGATCCTCCATGAAGGTGATGGACATTATAGGACAACCTTTAACGTTGACTTTTCTATGCAAAATAAGTCCACCCTATGGAACCAGATGACCCCCCATGACAGGGTTGTGGAGCTTTGGCAACTTAGCCCATGTAGCTCCCTTTGAACTCCACAGTGAACAAGGTCAACGGGGTACATGCCGACACTCCATAGACCTGCACCACCACTTTGGAGATCTCCAGATCTCCACCAATGGAACCACCACTCCCCCCAAGCAATAAGGTCTTCTGATTCCTCTCTATGCCATGTTTAATGGCTCCCATTAAGGGACTGTGCTGTGCAAAAGTAAGTACCCCCCCATGGAACTAGATAACCTTTGTGAAAAGCAGAATAGCTCCAATGTGACTTCAGTCACAAAAGCCCTCTGAATCTGGGACCACATAAGACAAGCAACCACAAGGGCTGAAAACTCTGAGGTTTCATGTTGCCTTCAAAAGGGGTCCCCAAAAACAAAGGCCAAGTCTTTGGAAGAGTAAAACCCCAAGAAAAAAAAACAACAGGTGCCACCCCCCCCCAAGGATGGCATAGGACTCCACTAAAAGGGTGGGAGTGGGGGGGATAAAAAGGGGCCCTCCCTGTTGCATCCCGTTGGGTAAGTGGGGCAAAGGGGCTGCCGGTCATCTCATCCATCGAGTGCTAACAGATCCTTGCCCGTCCCTACTTATGGTTTTGCTTTCCCCCTTTGGGGAAAAATAACAAGGCTTGCGAGACATCCGGAGGGCCCTTTTTCGGTCCCGGGCCTATTTATGGCAGAATTCCCTCCGCAGGAGCCGCAGTTTAGGAAAGATAATTACAGAATTTCACTTTAACTAAAGTTAATGACAAAGTAAAATCTATGACAGAACCTGCCGGAAGGTAATTACCCAGGACGTCCCCGGGTCTCCACCACCACCACGTTAATTGAATGTGGACTGTAGAAGCTATGCCTCACGAGGTACAGCAGATGCTGCATTAACTTCTACTGTACAAAGGAAGAACCAAGGGGGTTCAGAGACTTCCGATGGCTCAGTGAGACCGCCGAAGACAAACGACTTGATGAGTGCAAGAGATTTTAGCAGAATAGTGAGTGCAGCTCTGGAGGATAATACAGGATGTAACTCAGGATCAGTACAGGATAAGTAATGTATGTACACAGTGACTGCACCAGCAGAATAGTGAGCACAGCTCTGGAGTATAATACAGGATGTAACTCAGGATCAGTACAGGATAAGTAATGTATGTACAGTGACTGCACCAGCAGAATAGTGAGTGCAGCTCTGGAGGATAATACAGGATGTAAAAATCAGTACAAGATAAATAAGGCAACGTTCAGAGATAAAGTTATGTAAGAAAATCATCTCACAATAGAGAAAAATAACCAAAAAACAAAAGAAACATAACTCAGGGTTAATCTTTGTAATACGGTGCATATCTGTGTGGTGCGAGACGGCCAGCTGGAGGGGTGACAGACGTTACTTGCTGAGAATGCAGAGCAAGACGTGTTTTGCAAAAACCTATTCGATGTGCGAGACTGAATAAGAAGTAGAAATGTGAAAGGTGTAAGACAGAGGAGGCTACAAACGTTCTCTATTCTATGTTACTACTAAGCATCCTATAAACTGCTCATACATTATATAAGCCGACTGCTACCAGCGAGCCATCAGCTTATTAGACACCGGCCTGGTGTGTGACTGGTCCCTGAGGGTCCGGCCTCTGAGACCCTCGGCTTACAACCAGCCGGGGGAAGCTGCATGTATCCATTCCAGTGCTAGGTGTTGGATATAGCTTCTGTTGGGGGCCCCCTACACTATATAATAGAAGGGTCTTCCTCACCATTTTCAATATCTCTGCTATCAATGAAGTGAACATTCATGGTTTACACATCCAGAGACTAAGAACCTGTGTAGATATAATACTTCTCAGAGCAGAGAATTTGTTACAATTGGAACCGGTCCAGGCAATTCCCTATAAATCGCAGCGCCTGGGATTCAGGCTCAAACAATTTCAAAAATAATACATGTTAAACTATCAAAATAGAAGAGAATGATTTGTGCTGATGTGTTTTCACCTGACATGGTCTATACGGAATACAATTGTAACAAACCCTCAGCTGTGAGAAGTACAGGCCGTCCCAGGGTTACATGCGGGATAGGGACTGTAGGTTTTTTTCTTAATTTGAATTTGTATGCGAGTTGGAACAGGTAGATTTATTAAATGCGACTCCAGCACAAAAGTTTTTTTTCTTAGTTTTGGATAGTGCAGGGAAGGGTTTTTACATTTGTTTTGCTGTCTGTTCCCCCATTAAGAAGCTTTAACCTCATCATTTCTGCTGTGGCATGCTGGCACTTGTCGTTCCACAGCTACTATTTGCTGTGGAACATGGAACTACAAGTGCCAGCAGGCCCCATAAGTCTCCGTTTGTAACGAGGGGACGGATGTAAGTTGGAACGGTGTAAGTCGAGGACTGCCTGTACAGTCCAGCTACTATCTGCTGTGGAACATGGAACTACAAGTGCCAGCAGGCCCCATAAGTCTCCGTTTTTAAATAAGGGACAGATGTAAGTCAGAACGGTGTAAGTCGGGGACTGCCTGTACAGTCCAGCTACTATCTGCTGTGGAACATGGAACTACAAGTGCCAGCAGGCCCCATAAGTCTCCGTTTGTAACGAGGGGACAGATGTAAGTTGGAATGGTCTAAGTTGAGGACTGCCTGTATTAGGTAATGAGAGGCTTTTAGGATGTAAATGAGAAAGCTTTCATTCACTGTTCGAAAGCAGAGATGCATAGAAAAAAACAGGGCACAATTAGAGACTCCAGGACTTCAGCTGACATATTGATGCCCCTTTATATAGCCAAGGGGTGGGAATAGGAATACAGTGTAGAAATAAAACAGAACAATGTGTGTGTATACCTGTAGCCGTGGTATTCTACAGTCACATCCAAAGCTGCAGTCCTGATTTAAAGGGCTTTTATCACTACAATGATTAGCTTTTAACAGGTAGGGACGGGTGAGTGAAGACTTTTACTAAATACATTGCCCTTTTGATATTGCCCTGGTCAGGAGATAAGAGATTTTATCTGCTCTGAGTGCACAAAAGTGTCTCTAGGTTACCGTCCATATTTCCCTTCCTGATTAGACAGAGAGCAGGGAGTGACGTCACCATGGTCGGATGGAGCAGAGACTTTGGGCCACATGTATGAAAACTGTCTAGGTCTAAGACTTTTTGTTGCCCATAGCAACCAACCAGAACCCATAGCAACCAATCAGAGCTCTCCTTTCATTTCAGATAGAGCTTTGAAAAAATGAAACGGGCGCTCTGCTCGGTTGCTATGGGCTCTGCTCGGTTGCTATGGGCTCTGCTCGGTTGCTTTCAGATAGAGCTTTAAAAAAATGAAACGGGCGCTCTGCTCGGTTGCTACGGGCTCTGGTTGGTGGCTATGGGCTCTGATTGGTGGCTATGGGCTCTGCTCGGTGGCTATGGGCTCTGCTCGGTTGCTACGGGCTCTGGTGGGTGGCTATGGGCTCTGGCTGGTCGGTGGCTATGGGCTCTGGCTGGTGGGTGGCTATGGGCTCTGGCTGGTGGGTGGCTATGGGCTCTGGCTGGTCGGTGGCTATGGGCTCTGGCTGGTCGGTGGCTATGGGCTCTGATTGGTCGCTATGGGCAACAAAGAAAGTCTTAGACCTAGACAGTTTTCATAGATGTCCCCCTTTATCTCTAAGGCTATTTCTACACAGTACTGGTTTTCGGTCGATTTAGTATTTAGAATCCACTGAAAATCCGACTGTAACCAGTACCCATAGACCGCAATAGAAAATCCGAGCTGTTGTCTACACAACACGGATTTTGTACTGTAGGACCTCCAAACCACCAGCCCATCTTCTATCGTCCGTCAGACTCCCATACAGGTCATTGTACAGCGCCGACCGAAATCCAGACGCCTTTTTTTGTGCAAACCTGCGCCAAAAAACTGTGGAAGGGCAAAGTCAAAATACCATCTGATTTCTGACTGTATTTTAAGTTATGCTGTGCAGACATAGCCTAACAAAATTTGATTGCCTACCTTTGTCAAGCAATTGTTTTTACTCCTTGGAGCTATGTAGCTTTGTTTAATACAGATTAAATCCCCTGCACTTTTGTCACTGTAACAATCAGCTAGTTATAGAGGAGCTAAATGTGCTTACCACTGCTATAGAATCACCCACAGCCTGACCAGGAAGTGAGAGTCTTAAGCTGCCTGTGAAACAGTGTAGTGAGATAAACACTTTAATGTCATCTGCAGGACCTCACATCTCACTACTGCCCCTGTAGGCTCAAGAACATAGAAAATGTAGTGTCCACACGAGGCACTATAGAATTAATTATATATATACTGTGGCAGTTAATGTCTGTCAGGAAATCCTCGACACGCTCGGATAACGCCGTCGGCCTTCGTACCCAAATCTTCATATATATTTTAAAAAAAAATCGTAATAAATAGCATAAAACTTTGTTGATCCATTTGAAAATAGAAGATAAAAATAAGTTGCTGATATAAGCGCGTTTCAAACCTGACAGATTTTTGTGCGTTTTCCTGCTGTGAACAAGAACCTCCCAGGTTTGAAACGCGTAAGCGCGACATTGGCCACTTATTTTTACGTACTGTTTTCAAATGCATCAATAAAGTTTCCTTCTTTAATTACTCACGCTGGATTTTTTAAAAAATCTATACAGTGAGGTCCATAAATATTTGGACATACACAACATTTTTCTATTTTTGGTTCTGTACGTTACCACATTGAATTTTGAACAAAACAATTCAGATGCAGCTGAAGTTCAGACTTTCAGCTTTAAAGGGGTTGTATCGCTTCATCAGTTCGGCTGTTCTCTTGAAGCTTGATTTTCTCAGTTCCTGAAATCCAGGGACGTTTTTTCCCCTCCCAGCTGGGCGTTTCTTAACTGAAGGGGGATGACATCATCCCCCCCTTCACTGTTCATGCTCGCTCCAGAGTATGTTCTCCCCCCCCCCACCTCTGAGTCCACATGTCACTGTCGTTCCTCTCCCTATGCAGTCTTATTTTGTAAGAGCTGTTTACATACCACAACCCTGCATTCAGTCTAGAGAGTCTTCTATGAACTCAGAGCACTGATCTCTTCTCCTCTCACAGCTGAAGGTTTGTTACAGTTGAATCCAGTCTTCTATGAACTCATCCAGAGCAGCACATATATGTCTCCCTTCTATGTTTACACGCAGCAGCATTAGGCACCAAGGCACAATTCTCCGGTTCTGATTGTAGAAGCAGCTGCATTGTCACTGTGGAGCTGCTGGCTGTGCAGAGTGAAATGGTTGCCGGCCCCTTATTCTGAGTGAGAGAGGCAGGAATGCGCGCTCCCGTGAATACGACCGGGGGCCAGACAGAATGTAAATTAGTAGAGCCGTCAGCCAATGAAATGAAAGGAGGAGGAATCGATCGGCACTGGGGAACAGTGTTTGCACAAAACAAAGATAAGGGAGACTGTGAAAACAAGACAGCTTTACAAATGACATCCAAATGCAAAGTTGCTTGTTTTCACTGTCACCTTATTCTGAAGACCATTTAATGAAATTATACAACCCCTTTAAGTCAGTGGGTTAAACAAAATGATTGCATAAAAATGTGAGGAACTAAAAGCATTTTTTAAACCCAGTCCCTTCATTTCCGGGGCCCAAAAGTAATTGGATAAATTAAATAATTGTAAATTAAATGTTAATTTCTAATACTTGTTTGAAAACCCTTTGTTGGCAATGACGGCCTGAAGCCTTGACCTCATGACATCACCAGACGCTGGGTTTCCTCCTTTTTAATGCTCGGCCTTTACTGCAGCGGTTTTTTTAGTTGCTGTTTGTGACTTTTCTGTCTGAAGTTTAGTCTTTAACAAGTGAAAAGCTGCTCAATTGGGCTGAGATCAGGTGACTGACTTGGCCATTCAAGAATATTCCACTTCTTTGCTTTAATAAACTCCTGGGTTGCTTTGGCTTTATGTTTTGGGTCATTGCCTAACTGTATTGTGAAACACCGTCTGACTGCATTTGGCTGGATTTGAGCACACAGTATGTATCTGAATACTTGTGAATTCATCCAGCTGCTTCTGTCCTGTGTCACATCATCCATAAACACTAGTGACCCAGTGCCGCTGGCAGCCATGCCTGCCTGAGCCATCACACCGCCTGCGCCAGGTTTTACAGATGATGTGGTCTGCTTTGGATCATGAGCTGCACCGCACCTTCACCATACTTTTTTCTTTCCATCATTCTGGTAGAGGTTGATCTTGGTTTCATCTGTCCAAAGAATGTTCTTCCAGATCTCTGCTGGCATTTCAGATTTAGTTTTTTAGCCAAGTCCAATCTAGCTTTTTTACTCTTGAGGCTTATGAGTAGCTGCACCGTGCAGTGAACCCTCTGTATTTACTTTCATGCAGTCTTCTCTTTGGGATAGATTTGGATATTGATACAACTACATCCTGGAAAGTGTTGTGCACTTCGTTGGCTGCTGTGAAGAGGTTTCGTTTCACCATGGAAATGATTCTACCATCATCCACCATGGTTGTCTTCTGTGGGTGTCCAGATATTTTTGCATTGATGATTTTACCAGTGCTTTTGCTCTTTCAGGATCTACCAAACTGTAGATTTTGCCACTCCTAATATTGTAGCAATTTCTTGGATGGATTGTTTCTGTTTTTGCAGCTTAAGGGTGGCTTGTTTCACCTGAATGCAGAGCCCATTTGACCGCATGTTTTCTTCACAGCAAAAACTTCTACAAGCAAGCACCACATCTAAAATCAACTCTAGAGCTTTTATCTGTTTAATTAAGAATGGCATAACAAAGTAATTGCCCACACCTGCCAGTGAAACAGACTTTTGTCAATTGTCCAATTACTTTTAGTCCCTTTAAAAACAGGGCACCACAAGTCGGGCCAGGTCTAAACAGCATATGAAAAAATATCGTCAGAAACCGAACAGCATTTCGTCATTGCTGGACCGTGGTTTCTGGATTTTCCGCCGGCCCCATACATTCAATGTATGGGGCTGACGGCAAATCTGAGCAGAGTCCGGCGAAATATACAACATGTTGCATGTTCCGCCAGATTTTTAATGAGACGGTAAAAAATCTGTGCTGCATAGACTACAGCATGGGTTTTCCATTGCTGTCTATGTACCATAGAGTATCGTCTGATTTTCAGCGGTTTCAAAATACTAAAACTGCCAAAAATCTGCCGGTATTTCTGTGCTGTGTAGACATAGCCTTAAGGAGCTGAAACGCCTAAACCCTTTATCCAATTTTAATGTGGATTCTCTCAAATGAAAGCTGAAAGTCTGGACATTAAACAAAATGATTGCATAAAAATGTCCCTTCATTTCCGGGGCCCAAAAGTAATTGGATAAATTAAATAACTATGACATGTTTCAGTTAACATGTTAAAAAAAAAACAAAAAAAAAAACGGTTTACAGTGTCCAAATATATCTATGGACCTAACTGTATATATACACAATAAGCTACATGACAAAGATTGAGCATGCTTTGCCATGGATGCAGCTTTGGATGTAACTAGAGTATAAAGACTAAATGGAAAAATAAACATTGTTTTGTTAAAGTACAACCCTTCCCTACAGACAGTAAAGGCAGCCAGAAGAAGGGAACATCAGCTCCGAGGTGACTTACCAGGTGAGAGGATCCATTGTTGATCATGGTGGGTAGACTGGCCCATCGCTCGTTCTCCAGCTCCTCCATCACCTGGTTCATGGCGCTCTTCAACCACGTGTCTACGGAAACGCCGATCTGTCTCAATAGGTCAAGGCGAGCTTCAGCCTTCAGCTTGGTGATCTGCCGCAAACAGAGGGAACAGTGATGTCAGCATCGGAGTTTATAAGAGGCTCAATAGCCGCCACCATTGTTGGGAACCTAAAAGACCTACACAGAACCCCTTATAGTTTATCACAGGTCCTGGAAAGCTGGGTGGCAAGTCAAGCATAATATGAGAGCGCCATGCTGAAAGGTACCCAGCTTTCCCAGACTCAGATATAACAATCCTCGGTAAGTACAAACCCCACTTTTGTGATGAATTTTATTCAGCTGACAAAGCTGGTTGACATCCTATATGGCTGCCATTTGTGGGGTGTCACCCAGCTATCCCAAATCTTATAACGTTAGATGACAAACCGCCCTTCTGCCATGATAGTTTGAATGACGGACTGACACGTTTTACCTGCACTGATTCACTGCTGCAATCTGGATGCAACAGCGACAAATTTGTAATAAATGAGTCGCAATTTATTTGGTCACGCCCCCTTTTCTTAATTTCCCCAAAAAGTTGAGGCATGAAAAAAAAAAACAGACAAATTGTAAAGCAATATTCCCAATATACGTTGATGATATATATCTATATTTACTGTCAGCCTCCTGCGCTGACACCTCCTCACCCAGCAAAGTTAATGGCATTGCACTTTAGGTGCCAAGCACCATGGTGTGTGAACATGGCCGCATCACCAGTCACTGTACAGGGTCACTGACCACACGGGAAGCGCACACAGGTGATCAAACCGTAAATACACAAAAGTCAGTGAACATTCCTGGGAAAGGCCACCGCCCACTCATCCATGAAGATCCCCTTACATGTGTCTCACTAATAGAGGGACTATTCTTTGTAAGGTTGTAAATCTTGTGTATACTGTATACCAAGACCTAAACCCAGTACACACACCCCAAGATCACAAGTCATTAATATATGCCACGAAGATACTGTCAATGTCTTCTTCTAAGAACACAACTACTATAATACTGCCCCCTATGTACAAGAATATAATACTTTTAATACTGCCCCCAAATGTAAAAAGAATATAATATATAATACTGCCCCCTATGTACAAGAATATAATACTAAAAAACTGCCCCCTATGTCAAGAATATAACTACAAATAATTACTGCCCCTATGTACAAGAATATAACTATATAATACTGCCCCTATGTACAAGAATATAACTACTATAATACTGCCCCCTATGAAACAAGAATTAACTACTATAATTACTTGGCCCCTTGTACAAGCTTTATAACTACTATAATACTGCTCCTATGTAAAGAATATAACTACTATAATTCTGCACCCTATGTACAAGAATATAAACTATTAATACTGCCCTATATACAAGAATATAACTACTATAATACTGCTCCTATGTACAAGAATATAACTACTATAATACTGCCCTATGTAAAATATAACTACTATAATACTGCTCCTATGTACAAAGAATATAACTACTATAATACTGCTCCTATGTAAAAAGAATATAACTACTATAATACTGTTCCTATGTACAAGAATATAGCTACTATAATACTGCTCCTATGTACAAGCATATAACTACTATAATACTGCCCCTATGATTATACTTCCTCCTTGTACATGGAAGGCAGTACAGTTGCTATACTTGTCTGTAGAGGGCAGTATTATAGCAGTAACCCATCTATGTTAAGCAGAAATATGCTCTTAAAAGCAGCTGTTTCCCTTTCCTGCTCCTCTCAATGGTCTACACGTTACCCAGCAGGGGGCAGCAATGACAACAGGAGAACACTTCTAGGGTAGAGAGAACGTCTTGCTACAGTCGGGAGAGCTATTGGTATTAGTACATGTATTTTGCACGATTTCTCTTTTTCTTCTATGGACATCCCAGAACACAAGATCCAGATTTATTATGTTTGTGTTTTATATTTTAACCTCCCTAAAAATTCCCAAAAATAGGAACCCAGAATGAATCAAGCAGTCTGGGTACGTGACTCCATCCGCCACTAACATCTAAGAAACTGCACCGTCACCCCCGGGGGAGCTGCGGCAGCGCTCGAACAGTTCCTAGGAGGACAAGAACAATATTCAGGCTCAGTAATAAAAAACACACACTATCCCCATCGGGATAATTCTAGAAAGTGGCGGAGGGAGCGGTGTACAGCAAGGTGCAGAGTTCATCTCAGGAAAACACACTAAAGAATTTAAAAAAAAAATAAAAAATTTGTTTAATTTTAACCAAATTTATATATATTTATTTTATCATTTTAATATTTTTGATCATTTGTGTTTTTTCATTATTTTTCATCATTTTGTGTTTTTTTTTTTTTACATTTTCTCAAATGAATCAGGTGCTTTAAATTATACATATCGGATTAAAATTTGCTTTAAAAAATGTATAATTTTATCAAAATGTTTTTTTTTAATTAATTTTAATATTTTTAATCTCCAGTTTTTTAATTACTTTGAGGTCTTATTATTCTGCCTTTAAAAAAAAAAATAAAAAAAATAAACTTGTTTTCAATTATTCATACTTGACAATTTAAAAATAAATTGTATAGTTTAATCAAAATGTATATTTTATAATTTTAGTTTTAAGGGTTTTTTAAAATTATTTTGAGCTTGTTTTTTATTGGCTTTTTTTTTTTTCATTTTTCGCAAATAATAACCTTTTTAAATTTTTTTCCTGATTAAAAAAAAATAATTTTTTTCAAAAATTTTTTTTTTAAAAATTAATTTTTTAAACTCGAGTTTTTTAATTACTTTGAGGTCTTATTCTGCCTTTATATAAAAAAAAAAAAAAAAAAAAAAAAAAAAAAAAGATTTCAATGAATCAGGTGTTTTCAATTAATTTCAATTATTCATACCTGACAATGTTTAAAGAAATTTGTATAGATTAATCAAATTGTATATATTTTATAAATTTATTTATTTATTTTTTTATTATTTTGAGCTTTTATTATGGTGCTTTTTTTTTTGCATTTTCGCAAATGAATCAGATGCTTTGAATTATTCATACCCGATTTAAAAAAGTATAATTAAAAAAGTACAATTTTATCAAAATGTATTTTTTTTAATTCATTTTAATATTTTTAATCTCGAGTTTAATTATTTTGAGGTCTTATTATTCTGCCTTTTTTTTAAATAAAAAAAAAAGTTTTACATGAATCAGGTGTTTTCAATTATTTGCAATTATTCATACCTGACAATTAAAAAAAAATTGTATAGTTTAATCAAAACCGATATTTTATAATTTTAATTTATGTTTTTTTCATGTTTTTAGTAATTTAAGCTTTTATTATTGTGCTTTTTTTTTTTTACATTTTCGCAAATGAATCGGATGCTTCGAATTATTCATACCTGATCCATCTGGGTGTAAATGAGCTGAATGAGGGATGGCGGGGAATGTGCTCTCCAACATGCCAGTCTAGTGGCCCCAGTATTTAGATACACACGGAGGGCAACATGTCCCAATATGCAAACACCTTTTTTTTGGTCTATTTTGCGCCAAAAACACTCTTGACGCCATATTCTGGATGTAAATGAGCTGTTATACACCAAAACTAGGCGCATTATACGCCGGGCACGATACATTGTAATGCGCCTAAAAAGGCGAATTACACATATAGTAGCAATGATACGCTGTGTGCCTCCATAATGTAATGTGCCTATCGAGGCCCATTGCATACACTGGTAATGATACGTTATGCACCTCTGTTACGCAATGCGTCGAGACAGGCACATTACATACACTACCAATGATACGTTATGCACCATGATTTGCGCAATGCGCCTCAATGGGCGCAATGAAAAAACTTTGAGATTCTTGGTTCACATATTTTTGATCAAAAATGTTTAAGCTGCCCACGAACTTACAACGTGATCTCAGGTCGGGCAGTCCTATGCTATCTTTACCTCTCAATAGAGCCAAATCCAGGCCTCTCACTGGGTCAACCGACCTCCATTATCCAGAGAGAAAGAAAATAAAAAGACCCAACCTTTGCAAGCTGCACTCTTATAACAGCCAGTGAAAGTGGGCGTGGTGCAGAAAACCGAAATGGAGGCCCCCCTTCCTCCCCATATAGATTAAAAGCAGTATACGGCAAATCAAGTATGGTTCTGCACAAAAAAAACATTTCTGAAAAAACACTATGCGAACCTGGGTGCCACTGGCAGGGCTGCGGCATGCATATATATATATATATATATATACACACACACACATATATATATACAACTTTATTATAATACACACATATATATATATATACACACATATATATATACACACACATATATATACACACACATATATATACACACACATATATATACACACACATATATATACACACACATATATATACACACACATATATATACACACACATATATATACACACACATATATATACACACATATATATATATACACACATATATATATATACACACATATATATACACACATATATATATATATACACACATATATATACACACACACATATATATACACACACACATATATATATATATATATATATATATATATATAATATATTATATATTATACATACATACACACATATATATATATATACACATATACATATATAAACACACACACACCACTACTATTTTCTTTTTCTCTGGATAATGGAGGTCGGTTGACCCAGTGAGAGGCCTGGATTTGGCTCTATTGAGAGGTAAAGATAGCGTAGGACTGCCCGACCTGAGATCACGTTGTAAGTTCGTGGGCAGCTTAAGCATTTTTTGATCAAAAATATGTGAACCAAGAATCTCAAAGTTTTTTTCATGTATGATAGACAGCATAAATGCTTCTTTAGGGATTTCCATGTAATGTATTGCCCTCAATGGGCGCAATGCACCTTTTTAGGCACATTAAGTTTATTATGCAAGGCTTACCTGACGCCAGATTTTTGAAAGGGTTGTACTTTCTGGCGCACTTTACACTGATTTAATGCACCTAAAAACTGCCGCGGCGCCGCCAGTCTTCGGACATGTCACCATGAATCTTTGCCCCAGGTTGAAGCCTGTAACTTCTGGGGGTTTGGTTGCTCGTTTGTGCCTCTCGCCTCCTCTCGCAGCTGCTGAAGCTTTTCTCCACATCCAATATGTTTCTAACAGGAGGTTATAATTACTTCTATTTGTACCAGCGTTAATTAAAATTTAATTAAAGCCAAGTATAAGGAGACGAATGTAACGCCGGAGAGACGTTGACAAAGCTTCTGTGCGCTCGTGACAAAGGGGAGACGACTTACACAGCCAGAGCCGTAAACGACAACAAAGCTGCGCAGCAACGCGGGCGACCTCTAATAAAATGTTTATAGCCCCCGAGACGGCTCAGGCGGAAAATGATATAATTACCACGTTCAGTTCTGTCTTCTAATTTCATACAAAAGCTTATTATATGGGAGAATAAAAACGGCTCGGGGTGCGGCAGCGCAGACAAGACCGCCAGATTTATTTTCATAGGTCGTAAGTTGATCGGAGATCGCGTCGTGGGAGGTCCCAGTACCAGGAATCTCTATGCTCCATCTTATGTGAGTGCTATAATGCGGAACACAGCTGATGGGAGTTGCTTTCCTCTGGACGCTATAATGTGTAGCGAAGTTGATGCTGTGTCTGATGGGAGGAGTTGTCCTGTACACACTATATTGTGGAGGACAAGTGATGCTGTGTCTGATGGGAGTTGTTGTCCTGTAGAAGCTAAACTGTGGAGCACAGTTGTTGCTGTGGCCGATGGGAGTTCTCTTGTAGACACTATACTGTGTAGCACAGATGATGCTGTATCTGTTGGGAGTTTTTGTCCTGTGGACACTATACTGTGGAGGACATGGATGATAGGAGTTGTTGTCCCGTATGTCTATTATTTACAGGACTCCAAGATGTTCTCTATATTCGGTCTAGGATGTGTGCACATAGTGCAGTTTTTTGCATCAAAACTTTACTACTTTTTGTGCAATGCAAAGTAATTGACTGCAGTTTTTTGATTTGGAAAATAAGGTTATGAAAACCGCAAAACCAATTTAGTGGAAAAAAACGTATGAGATATCTCCACGTGAGGTTTTGATGCTTTTTACTGTATTAGAACTGTGCTGCATGAATATAAAACCTTAAAGGGGTGTTTCTACTATAGACTTTAATGGCATTTCGATAGGAGATACCATTGAAGTGTGATTAGTAATGGGCCCCCAAAAGAGTCTGCTTAAAATGCAGACCCGGTCACGCTTTTGCACAACTCTCTTCTGTTCTATGGGAGTTCTGAGTACGGCCACACATTCCGGTCCCCTGTAGTGGGAACTCCCATAGAACAGAATGGAGAACACAGCGCTCCCCTGTACTGGATACTCCCATAGAACAGACTGGAGAACACAGCGCTCCCCTGTACTGAGAACTCCCATAGAACAGAATGGAGAACACAGCGCTCTATTGTACTGGGAACTCCCATAGAACAGAATGGAGAACACAGCGCTCTATTGTACTGGGAACTCCCATAGAACAGAATGGAGAACAAAGCGCTCGCCTGTACCGGGAACTTCCATAGAGCAGAATGGAGAACACAGAGCTCCCCTGTACCGGGAACTCCCATAGAGTATAATGGAGATGACAGCGCTCCCCTATACTGGGAACTCCCATAGATCATAATGGTGAGAACACAGTTATCCCCTGTACTGGGAACTCCCATAGAACAGAATGGAGAGAACACAGCGCTCCCCTGTACTGGGAACTCCCATAGAGGAGAATGGAGAACACAGCGCTCCCCTGTACTGGGAACTCCCATAGAACAGAATGGAGAGAACACAGCACTCCCCTGTACTGGGAACTCCCATAGAACAGAATGGAGAATGCAGCGCTTCCCTGTACTGGGAAAACTCCCATAGAACAGAATGGAGAGAAACAGCACTCCCCTGTATCGGGAACTCCCAATAGAACAGAATGGAGAACACAGCGTCCCCTGTACTGGGAACTCCCATAGAACAGAATGGATAACACAGAGCTCCCCTGTACCGGGAACTCACATAGAACAGAATGGAGAGAACACAGCGCTCCCCTGTACTGGGAACTCCCATAGAACAGAATGGAGAATCGTGAGCAAGCGCAACTGGCTCTCCATTCTGAGCCAAAACTTTCGGGGGCATTTCCTGGACAGGTGCAGGGCCAAGAGGTGGGACCCCAGCACCTATCAGGCTTTGATGGTGTATCCTATTCATTTGGGAAACAGTTTTTTCTGCATGTGTTTTCAGCCTTAAAGGGAATCTGTTGCCAATTTTTTTTTTTTTGTGATCCAAAACGCTTTATTGAGGTAAGTCAGGCAAAATACAAACAAACAAGTAACGAGGACTTGCAAGAGTCCGAGTGAAGAAAGAGTCATAAAGCACAATATAATCTAACCATATCAAAAACATACCGATAGGTTACAGAGTTATGAAATAAACTGAATCAGATGAGGGGTGCTATTACGTAATAAAATAACAATCCGTGTATGTCATGTAACAAAGAATATCAAGCGAGGAAAACCCCGAAGTAAAGCATTATACTCATCTCCTGATGGAAGGAAAAACAAAAAAAAAGAAACACAAAAAAACAAAACCATTTATAAGGTCAAAACAGAAAAAAAATAATAGTTGGGGGGGAGAGAGGGGAGGGGTTAGGTACTGGAGCGTGAATTCATCAGGAGGGTCCCATAGCAGCCAAACAGGGGCACGACGCAAGAAACTATTCTAGTGAGTTATGCAGTGGGGTGCATTGCCAGTCCACTAATGCAAAGTAGCACGGAAATGCAGGGCAAGATTGGTAAGTGAAAGCCAATGGCGACCACCTTCTAGTCAATTGTCTGACACCTGTGTATCAGAGGCATACTAAAAGTTCCTCATATGGTACGTATGAGTGACTCATCCGTGCTCCACCCACTCTCCGTGATAGTGGGGTGGTCAAGGAGACCTCCAATGCCTGGGAATAACTGTCTTGGCCGCCTGAAGAGGTGCCTCAGCAACGATACTCTTAAATGTAGGGATCGGCATGGGAAACATAGAGAGGTAAAGGAGCAGCCTCGTGGTGTTCTCGGGAGCCTCCATAGCACAGTCAGACTCTCACTAATGGTCATAAACCACATCCCAAAGCCCGTAAAAACATGACAGCCCCACCATGTAGGTAAACATGGTCTCTTATTTTCGACCCGCAGCGCCAGCAGAGATCGGCACTGAGGCGAAACCACCGGTGTATAGAGAGAGGGGAACCCTATCCACCTAGTAGATAAATCCTTAAAGCTAGTCCTCTTGTGCTCTGTAGCTATGACCGCTTTTTGTGTGCAAGTGTAAAACAGCACGTTACCCATGGTCCTGTGAGAAAGATTTACTCACAGCTCAGTCTCACCAGGCTGCACAATAAGAAGGGTGCGTAGGTAAAATGCGATAAGCCAGACAGCTCCTTATAGATAATGGACGGATGTGTGTCTAGGGGGGGGGGGGGCGGGGGTGTCCCGCAGACACATGCCTCTCTGCATATTATGCGGGATAAGGCGGTCTTCTTAAAGTCAACGACCTCTTCAAGGAGGAATGAAGTGTCGGAGCTGAGTATATGGAACACGCTGAGGAAGGGTTACCCACGACTTCCGCTGGGAGAGAAAGAAACGGGACCACATTGTGGCCCAAGAACGCATAAAATTGTAACAAAATTCAGAAGTGGGTTCGCGTTTTAGAAGCTTCTAGTGAGAAGGGACTTCTCTAAGCACAGTGGGGGGAACGCAGGATTGTCAGGAGACAGGGCAGGAAGGGACCCGATCATATCAATTAAGTTTGTAGGAGTGCTTATTAGTCACAATTGCGGGCCAGAGTTTGACGGGTGGTATAAGACGTAAAATATGTATTCACCAAAGAGCTAGGTAGTGCAGTCGACCAGGGTGCGGGGGGGGGGGGTGGGGGGGCGGGGGGGAACGCTAAACGACAAAGGCACACCCGCATCTTGACGCCATAACGGACCCAAAGCATATCACCCCCCCGGCGGTCACAGAGGTTACAGGACCCTAGTATATGCAGCTGCCGAGCTAATATTTTTTGCAGTCTGGCAGGCCCAGACCTACCAAACGACTGATTCGTGTCTAATCAGGGTAATGTAAGGCTAGCCTGGGCGGCGGATGGCCAGATAAAAAGTAGTATATACACGCCCTAACCCGCTGACCAGAAGGAGTTATGTATAAGACTGGCAACAGTTTGGAGCCAGGTTAGTAAACAGGCAGAATCGGTCATGTTAAGAATGTTCCTCGGCACCAAACTCCAGGAGAACTCTGCCTCCTGCTAAGGCCCTCCAAGTCGTGGCGGCTCCCCCTCACTACTATCTACTCCACCCTTTCGGAAATTCTTTCCTGGAGTAGGGGTTCATAAAATTGGAGGCAAATAGTTTGGAGGAGGTTGGGTGGGATAGTTATACCTAGGTAAGTAAGACCGCCTGTTGGCCAGGCAAAAGGGTATGATACGACTTATGTAGTCCAAGGTGTCGTCTCAGAGAAGGGAGATTATCACTCCATGGCCTCATGATTTAGAGACATTGACCTCTAATTCCAACCAAGATCCACTAAGACCTCTGTACCAACGTCGGACATCAGTGCCAGCATGGAAGTCAGCGGATCCCCCCCCCCCCCCCCCCTCCCCTCCCCCCCCCCTAATATAAACCAGACCAAGGTCATCGGCGAAGGCCGAAGTCTCTTACACTATTCATGGTCTCCAATTACCATTCCCGTTTGATGTCCGGAGTATTGGATTCTCGGATCGCAAGCCATCGGTTCTCCATCACAAGTATGTTACCAATAACGGAGAGAGGGGGCATCCCTGACGAGTACCCGTTGTATATGCTGAAAGGGTCAGATGCAAAAGAACCATGATTCTGGTTGCTGCAGACGGTGAACCGTAGAGAAGAATGACCTTAGAGCAAAAAGACGGGCTATACCCAGGAACGCCGAAGAGAAGAACACTGGGAGGCTCACGAAAATTCTGTAAAGCTTTTTCGGCGTCCAGGAGATGACCATCAATGGGGTACGCTGCGTGTGGGCAAGACGGATAATATCCCAAAGTCTTCAAGGGTATTGTCGCGGGCATCCCTCCCCGGGTGAAACCGCCTGGTCCGGTGTATCAATACCTGGGTACGCAAAGGGCTTCTCAATCTGTAGACAATCAACTTGGAATAATATTTTTAAATCAACATCTAATATAAGGAGATGGGCCCTATAGCTTCCGCAGGAGAGGGATCTTTTCCCAGTTTAGGGATGACCGCCAATATTAGCCTGTCTGTGCGATTGTGGTACGGCAAGGGCGTTAGCAGAAGGAAGTAGATATTTAAGACTTCTAGGATAGCTTCGGTGCAGAGAGTTCCTGGAATAGTCTTATAGATGACCTTACCAGTAAAGCCATAGTGGCCGGGCTCTTCCCTCCTGGGAGGGACTTGATAACAGCAGAAACAGTTCTGGCATTGTAAAGGTTGCCTCCTAAGTGCGAGATGATAACTGGTTCTCTCACTGAAGTCGTGGGACTGCCACCAATCGGGGCGGGTATTCTCACCCGAGGGGGCAAGGGTAGTCTTGAGACTTGTATAATTGGAGTAGAAGGAGTGGAAGGTAGCGTTAATTCTTCAGGGGTCGTGTGCACAATCATGGCAAGTGGCTGTCTTTATACAGGGGATTGGGATCGCTCTCTAATCTGTTGTGCGCCAAGGCACGACTTAATAAATTTGACCCGTTTATTTCCCGTATTCATAACATCTTACTGCGGCCCGTCTGCAGGGAAATGCTCCATGAGAGTCACTAGAAGATGCTTAAACCTTCCAGTCGGGCACAAGAAGATCTGCCATAAACATCCGGGGAGAGAGCGCCGTTTGTGGGCGCGGTTTAAACATTGCGCTCAACTCTATGATGGGCCACTTGTCTAATTTGGAAGATCTATACCTCTTTAGTCTAGCTCCGTGCTTTATCAGGACTACCCCGTTAGTTACACATTTAAGAGCTTCCCATTGTGTATCGGGGAGCGGGGGGGTGCGGGGTGAGGGCTCTCGCTCTTCGGGGGGGGGGGGTACGGTTTTGCGGGGTTTAAAGCTTCGGGGTTTCTTGTTCCTGTAGCGTCGTACAAATGGTCTAGAGTAAGTGGGAATATAGATTTGGTGTAAGATCGGCGACATATATTGTGTCTAGGTAGTAAAGAGATCTCATATTGAGTAGCCAAGACCAGCGCAAGGTTTTTGAAAAAGGAGGGAACAGAGAAGCTTGACACAAAATAGGGAGGTCGATCTGACCAGATTCATGTTTACCTATCCAAAGTTGATGGATAGCCAAGAGAGAGAACTGTGTGAGACCAGGAGGTAATCAATGTCGGCTGTAAAGAATTTGTGGGGCGTTGAATAGACAGGAATAATCTTTATCCCCCGGGTGTTGTACTCGCCAGGCCGTCGCATAATTGGAATAGATTTAGGGACTTCCGAATCCGTTTGAAGGCCGATACGAAGTGATGGATGTTGTCCCGTGGATGTTATCAAGGGGTTGGGTCGAGAGTGGCATTCAACAAATCTCGCTACCACAATATAACCCTGTCCTCCTTGCAGCGGGTCAGCAAATCCAACACAACTCCCTGAAAAAGGCCACCTGCCCCTGGATTGGGGGTCATAGACATAGACCAGAGTAAATCACAACCTTCGATCTTAAGACAGAGAATAAGATATAGGGACAAACGGGTCCCACTCGACAGTCCCAGAAACCTGGTGAAGCCCAATGATCTGTGCAAGCGCATTGGCCCAACTCCGCCAATGGATCTTGGGGATCCTGGTTATTGGCAAAAATAAACCACTGGGATTGTAGAATTATTACGGATAAACAGGGGCCGTCTGGCCTATGGTAAAGTGGGTATCCTGAAAAGAAAACTATTTGGGCTTTCATGCTATGGAGAGTCGATATAGGACTTGGACCTTTCTCAGGAGTATTACAGTCCATTTGCATTAAACGAGGCCACCGTTAGAGTCAGCCATGTGTTACTCAAGGAAGAACGGGATCATGCTCCTATAGGGAGGGAACGGAGGGGAATGAGAGAGTTCCTAGAACAGACCAAAAAATTAGTCTGCACCGGGGCCCGGGGGGGATCTAAAAAAATTTGGGGGACTATATAAAGTCAATAATCCCAAGACTTCGGAGAAGCCTCAACTGGGACTAAAACCTAGCGGGGGGTACGTAAAAAAGAGAGGTAAAGGAGGACACAGATAAGGAAGCAGGCGTCACATATCTGGGCTCCGCCAATCAGAAGCAGACATAATGAAAGTAGCGAGCTCTGGCATAACGCAGCTCACAGAAGAAAAGAGAGGAGGAAAGGGGAAGGGGAGAAAGGCGTCCGGGCAAGAAGAGAGGGCAGCATGAGATATAAGACATAAACAATCCAATATGGAATAAACATTCTCCGCAATTTCAATATACTACCAGCCGGCAACTAATATACCAACATGGCGTCTTCGGAGCCCTGGCGCATGTCCCAGATCCGATTATCCAGAGAGGGAACAGAAAGGGGGGGCCAATGCTCCACAAGGCGGAGCTGCCGCCGCATAATGGACACGCCAGCTATCCATGTAGCACCGCCAGGGCCCCAGAACCCGCCATGCGGGCCCGAAGTAAGGCACATAAAAGTATACATTGCTACAACACAGAGATATCATAAGACAGACCTTCTAGCATGGGGAGAGCATTCCCTGCAATTTCAATTTATTGTCAGCTGGTAGACAAGACACCAACATGACGCCTCCGGAGCCCTGGTGTATATCCCAGCTCGGGGTAACCAGAGAAGGTATAGAAGCGGGGTGCGATGCTGCAAAAGGCGGAGCTGCTGCCGCAGGACGGCCACGCCCACTATCGCCAATTTTTTTTTTTACTTATTAAATCAAGCCCCTGATCCATATTCCTTTCCTCTCAGCCGTTTTTATTTCCTGATTGTAGATTTCTCTATTCGGCCATCTATATATGATTGTGGGGAAGACATTCTTGCTTGCACTGCTTTAACCGCAGTCAGAGAGATACTTTACAGCAGCTTCATGCACATAGGCATGCACAGATTCTGTCCCATAGACTTGTATAGGAGAGTTTTCACTGTGAAGGGAGGGGAGAGGTGGAGCTGTAACATCTCCTCTTGTGACTGGTGGATCCTGTGTTATCTGTACACATCTGGTGTCTCCTTTCATGTTTGACCCTCTTTGTGCTGATAATGACAAACTCTGAAAAGCTCTCTAAACAGAACAGAAGTGTCAGACGATTATTAGGCCTAGTGGCCAAAGTGAAAACTGCAGGACTTAAGAATTATTTAAAAAAATACTTAAAGTGATCTGGAAAATTAAAACAATAAGTTAAACAATAAGTCATTTTTTGATGACATTCCCTTTAACCCCTTACCGACATTTGTCGTACTCATACGGCAATGTCGGGTAGGGGTTCCCGAAAATTGCCGTATGAGTACGTCAAGGCGATCTTGCGCGCTCACAAGCGGAGCGCGCAAGATCGCGGCATGAAACCAGCGGTATATTACCGCTGGCATCATGCCGCATCCCCCACGGCCGGAGCTGAGCTCCGGCCGGGGGGGTTAACCCCCCGATGTCGCGCCCATCGCGGCCTGCGGGCGGCAGAGTGAGCTCCTGCTGCCTGCCGATCTCGGGCAGTAACGGCGCTGAGCGCCGGTACTGGTCTCCGACCAGGCAGCCGGTTTCTGAAATGACAGCACCCGGGGGTTGTCTGGTGACGTCACGATCCCACAATGCATTGTGGGCAGCGTGACGGGACAGTTGCCATGGAGACCAGCATACAGCTATAAACTGTATGCTGATCTCCTATTGTATGAACGATCTGACGATCGTTCATGCAATTCCCCCCCCTGGGGGAAAGTGTAAAAAGTATGAAAAAGTTAAAAAAAAAAGTGTAAAAAAGTAAAACACAAACACAAAAAATAAAATAAAAACACGTACATTGCCCTTTTCCCTTTACAAACGCCAATCGCCCTAAAAAAGATCAAAAAATAATAAGTACCCATATTTGGTATCGCCGCGTGTGTAGCGACCCACCCTATAAATCTGTCATGTTAATTAACCCGTACGGTGAACGCCGTAAAAAAAAACCCCAAAAAACAGTCACAGAATAGCGATTTTTGTTTATCCCGCAGTACATAAAATGGTGTAAAAAGTAATAAAAAAACTCTATCAACATCAAAGTGATGCCAATTAAAACGTCAGTCCATCCCGCAAAAAAAAAAGTCCTTACAAAGCTCTGTATACGGAAAATTTAAAAAGTTCTGGCTATTAAAAGATAGCGATGCATAAATATTTTTTTACACAATAAAAACACTTTTTTTTCAAATAAATTGTTCTTTCAAATAAAAAAAAACTACATAAATTGGGTATCACCGTAATCGTCTCAACCCCACAGAGTAAAACTAACTTGTCACGGATACGCCCGGTGAACGCTATTTAAAAATAAAAATAAAAACCTGCTAGGTTTGCAGTATTTTCCTTCACCCTACCTTCCAAAAAACAGTTTTTAAAAGCGATCTAAAGTTTTGGGCCCCCCAAAAATATTACCAATAAAAACGTCAACTCATCCCGGGCAACAAAAAAAGGGTCCCAATACAGCTCCATAAACAAAAAAAATAAAAAGTTATGTCTCTAGACTGCGGTGATGCAAAAACGTGTTTTCCTTTACAAATTAAAAGTGTTTTTTATTGGGGTAAAAGCAGTAAAAAATTAAAAAAATAAACAAATGTTGTATAGCTGTAATCGTAATCAACTGCTGATTTAAAAAACTAGCATGTAATTATATACCGCACATTTGACCGCTGTAAAAAAATAAAAATAAAAAACACTACCAGGATTGCTGTTTTTTGTGAAAAATTTGCTTCACAAAAACCTTAATAAAAAGTGATCAAAGCATCATATGCCCCCCGTAAGGGTTTATCAAATAAAAACATCAACTCATCTCGTAAAAAAACAAGCCCAAAACCCACTCCATATGCAAAAAATTAAGAAAGCTATGGCTGTCAGAAAACGACAACTTAAAAAACGCAACTAATTATAAAACTCTCTATTATTGTGTAAAAGTAATAAAACATAAAAAACTATATAAAATTTATATCATTGTAATTGTACCGACCCCCATAGTAAAGTTATCCCGTCATTTATCCCGAATGGCGAATACTGTAAAAAATGAAGCCCAAAAAACAATGGCGGAACTGCGTTTCCCCCCTCCATTTGCATGGCCCAATGCTAAAAAAAAACTAGGAACCACCTTGTGCCGCCCAAAAATGCAAAATTTCACCCTTAGGTGGATCCCTGAGGGGCGTTGAATCCAAAATGGAGCAACTTCTGGAAGGTTTCACCTGTTTTAGTACTTTGGGGGCTTTGGAGATGCGACATGGCCCCACCAATATCTGTGCGCCAAAAGCCAAATTAGCACTCCCCTCCCTTGTACCCCCTGCCATGCGCCCAAACAGCATTTACACCCACATGTAGGGTATTGCCCAACTTGGAAGAAATTGCGTAAACACAATTTTGGGGCTTTTTTTCCAAGATTCCTTTTAAAAAATTTAACATTTTCAGCTAAAATTGCAGATTGGAAAAAATATATATTTTTTTATTTTCAGAGTCGAACGCTAAAAAAAAATTTGTGAAACGCCTGTGGGGTAGATATACTCACTACACACCCGGATATATTTCCCTAAGGGGTTTTAGTTTCCAATATTTTTTTTTTTAGGTGTATTTATTAAGTTTTGGAACCTTAGGGTGTCTGCACAACTGAAATGGCGCCTAAATAAAATGGTAATGAAAATGAGACCCCAGAGTCCAGTAGGTGCTCCTCCTATTCTGGGGCTTGTGGTTGAGCCAAATAATGCACTAGGCCCACATATGGGATATCTCTGAAAATGGCAGGAAAATGGGGAATCAATATTAAGTTGCATTTCCCTGATCACATTTACCCTATTCTTGTCAATAATGCATAAACATTGAAAATCTGCAAAAAAAAGGGAAATTTTTAAATTTCACTTCCACTTTGCTTTAATTCCCGTGAAACACCTAATGGGTTAATAAACTTCCTAAATGCAGTTTTTGAATACTTTAAGGGGTGTAGTTTCTTAGATGAAGGCATTTATGGGGGGGATCTAACATACAGGTCAATCAAAAGTCACGTTAGAACTGGACTGGTCCCTAAAAAATATATATTGCACATTTCTTGAAAATTTAAAAACTACTACTAAATTTATAAGCCCCCCAATGTCGTAAAAAAAAAAAAAAAAGACATTTAAAAAAATGATGCCAAACTACAGCAGACATATGTTAGATGCTAGTTATAAAACTATTTTGAGTGAGAATAACTATCTGTCTTACATGCAGAAAAATTTTTTAAGTTTGAAATTGGTAAATTTTTCACATTTTTCACGATAATTTTGATTTTTTTCACAAATAAACAATCATTTTTTGGACCCAAAAATTTTTTACTATCTTAAAGCACAATGTGTCACGAGAAAACAATCTCTGAATCACATGGATAGGTTAAAGTGTCCCAAAAAATTATTCTCACATAAAGTGACACATGACAGATTTCAAAATGGGCTCTGTCAGAGAGGCCAAAACTGGCTCCGGCGGTAAGGGGTTAAAATAGTATTCCCATCATAATGGCATACAGTGGTGGTGGGTAACCAAGGAGACAGGAGAACAAGATAAAGGTGCAAAAAGGCCTGTATTAGGTAAAGCATACATTTTTTTTTTTTTATTTTTTTAACAACATGCACTTTGAAAACTGCTTCCTTTAGGCTAGGTCCACCCAGCAAAGTGAAAAGCTGTCCAAAATCCTATGGCATTTTCCTTTTTGCTGGACTGCGCCGCACCGCTGTTTTTTTTGGGGGGGAGCAAAAAACAGCAGTCAGATTTCGGGTTCCAGGTGGCCCAGTACATTAGGGCTGCGGAAATCCAACATTGTTCCCGCAAATTATAGAACATGTTGTATTTTCCGCCGGACGTTTTTCGAAAAACTTGCAACATGTTCATTCTTCTGCCGTATTTCACTCACAAAACAGCGGAAAATGTACAAGTAAGGCAACAGGATGGCAGGAAAAACGACCGGAAAGCTTCGTTGTCATTTTTTGACACAGATCCGGATAGAAAAACTCAACAGTGCTCTATGATGCCCTGTCTGACAAAAAACGATTGAAAAAGCAACCTGAGAATAGACAGACGTGAGTATGGGCAGATCCTTACCTCGGCCTTGCGGATGCTCTGCTTCACCTCCTCGAGCCTCTGCTCCAGTTCCAGGCGGCCCTGCTCCGACGCCGGCGTGCTCTGACACTCCAGATCATCCAGTAACTGAGGGAAGAGGGAACAGCAATGAACCAACTCATGAGTGCAACCGTTCTATGCTTGGGGGGGCCCTAGTATGATGGAGGACCCCCATGGCTGGGACAGTTACTTCAGCCAGCATGGTTATGGAGGGGACCCCCATGGCGGGAACAGCTACTTCAGCCAGCATGGTTATGGAGGGGACCCCCACGGCTGGGAAGGTTACTTCAGCCAGCATGGTTATGGAGGGGACCCCCACGGCTGGGAAGGTTACTTCAGCCAGCATGGTTATGGAGGGGACCCCCATGGCTGGTACGGGTACTTCAGCCAGCATGGTTATGGAGGGGACCCCCATGGCGGGGAAGCTTACTTCAGCCAGAAGGGTTATGGAGGGGACCCCCACGGCTGGAACAGCTACTTCAGCCAGCATGGTTATGGAGGGGACCCCCATGGCTGGAACAGCTACTTCAGACAGCATGGTTATGGAGGGGACCCCCATGGCTGGAACAGCTACTTCAGCCAGCTTGGTTTTGGAGGGGACCCACTTGGCTGGGACTGCTACTTCAGCCTGCATGGTTTTGTAGGGGACCCCCATGGCTGGGAAGTTTACTTCAGCCAGCATGGTTATGGAGGGGACCCCCATGGCTGGGACAGCTACTTCAGTCAGCATGGTTATGGAGGGGACACCCATGGCTGGGAAGGTTACTTCAGCCAGCATGGTTATGAAGGGGACCCCCATGGCTGGAACAGCTACTTCAGTCAGCATGGTTATGGAGGGGACCCCCATGGCTGGGACAGCTACTTCAGCCAGCATGGTTATGGAGGGGACCCCCATGGCTAGAACAGCTACTTCAGCCAGCATGGTTATGGAGGGGAACCCCATGGCTGGCACGGCTACTTCAGCCAGCATGGTTAGGGAGGGGACCCCCAGGGCTGGGAAGGTTACTTCAGCCAGCATGGTTATGGAGGGGACCCCCATGGCTGGGAAGGTTACTTCAGCCAGCATGGTTATGGAGGGGACCCCCATGGCTGGAACAGCTACTTCAGCCAGCATGGTTATGGAGATGCCGCTGCCTCTGGCACAGTTATGGAAGGGCCCCCACAGCCGGCTATGGAGAGAGCTCTGCAGCCAGTACTACACAGGAGGGGCTCCGGAGACCAGCTTGGTTACTGGGGCTGCTACAGCTACTGTAGGGCTCCTGCAGCTGGCACTGGTTTGGGGGTGGGCGTTCCTTTGGAGGTGGCAGAAATGAAGTATGTAGGTGACCACTAGGCCTCATTTATGAAAAGTAAGACGGTCTCTATTGCCCATAGCAACCAAGCAGCTCTTATAGCAACCAATCCGTCCATAGCAACCAATCAGTGCTCAGCTTTCATTTTTCAAGAGCGCTATATGAAATGAAAGCTGAGCGCCGATTGGTTGCTATAGGCAACGGACAGTTTTTCTAAAAAGCCCAATATCCATATGAAGGGCACTGTTATGAGGGGCCCCTGTGGCTGTCTGGATGTGGCGCTGTCATTCAGGCACCTTTATGGGTGATGGGGGGGGATCCTTAATGGAGGAGGGACGTGCACGGTTATACGATCACTAAGGCTTTGTTATGGGGGGGGGAGCTGTACTGTTAGAAGGTCATTAATGCTTTATTATAGGGAATCCTGCACTGTTCTACTGTCACTAAGGCATTGTTATGGGGGACCCTGCACTATTATAAGGGCACTAAGGCTTTTTTAGGTGGAGCCTTGTGCTGGTCACTCTGCGACGGTCACTCTAACAGGGCCCCATGTGCCAGTCTGGAGTGGGCTTCACCCATTTCTGGCATCACATTGAGATTCAGTATCATAGGGGCCGAACTCCACGCCAATTCCGTACACCCACCCCGACTGTATGATGTTCTTTGTGTCCGTGCCAAAATCGCGCCCCCCTTTCGCGCCTCTTTGTTCAGGCTGTGCTCTTCCGTGGTACCGGTCTCAGACTCCAGCTGCCGACTCTGCAGAATAAAAGAAACACAATGAAAGACACTGGAAGGCTCCCGTGTACCCGGCGAGCGAGGCCCCCCCCGAGCCCGGCGAGAGCGCCTCCCACAACGGGGGAGCGGCGCGTCCCGACCCCGGGAGCAATTTACTGGAGCAGCACCATGCAACGACAAAGCCACCAAGCCAAGCAAACCTCAAGCATAAAGAGGATTGGGGGGCATTTCTTAACCCCTGAAATTTTCCCCATTACGAGCCCTGCAGCAAATAAGAACTGATTTCTATTTACTGACAGCAAGCAGAGGTGTGGAAAATGGCAAGAAATGGAGGCACCAAGTAGATAAGAATGCAGCAGAACAACTGAGAACACCAAGTGACAAAGTCCGCTCGGCTACACTGGTCTAGACTCCTATGGGGCTCACCATGTACACAAGCACCGAGGGACGTCCCTACCAACCGCAGCGTAAAGTGAACGCCACCGCTTTGCACAGAGGTGCAGTGACTGACCTCACAAATCCCAGCATCAACACATATTATTAGAGTTCATGAATTTCCCAGCTTTTC
>JAODAL010029145.1:0-52112 GCA_025379985.1 Phyllomedusa bahiana | reverse complement strand
CCCCCAAGCCATACAAAGAGCCTAAAAATTTTAAAGCGGCCACCAAAACCCTATAGAGCAAAAAAAAGTAAACCAGCCACCAATACCTATGACCATATAATAATTAATACACAGCAAGCCATAAAATCTATAAGCCATATAATAATAAATAAAACCCAGCCATAAAACTATAGAGCCATATAATACTGTATACAGCATTGCCATCCATACACCTAAAAGGGGCCATATAATATTTTACACAGTGCCACCATAAATTATAGAGCCATAATAATTTGTAACACGTGCCATCCATACACCTATAGAGCCATATAATATTGTATACAGCAGTGCCATCCAAACACTTATAGAGCCATATAATATTCTATACAGCAGTGCCATCCATACACCTATAGACCCTATAATAATTAGTATACAGCATGCCACCATATACTCTAGAGCCATATAATAATGTATACAGCAGTGCCAGCCATACACCTATAGAGCCATATAATAATGTATACAGCAGTGCCAGCCATACACCTATAGAGCCATATAATAATGTATACAGCAGTGCCAGCCATACACCTATAGAGCCATATAATAGTGTATACAGCAGTGCCAGCCATACACCTATAAAGCCATATAATAATGTGTACAGAGTCCAGCCATAACACCTAAGAGCCATATAATAATGTATACAGTCAGTGCCACCATACACCTATATACCATATAATAATGTATAACAGCAGATCCACCATACAACTATAGAGCTGTAAAATAATGTATACAGCAGTGCCAGCCATACACCTATAGAGCCATATAATAATGTATACAGCAGTGCCAGCCATACACCTATAGAGCCATATAATAATGTATACAGCAGTGCCAGCCATACATCTATAGAGCCATATAATAATGTATACAGCAGTGCCAGCCATATATCTATAGAGCCATATAATAATGTATACAGCAGTGCCAGCCATACACCTATAGAGCCATATAATAATGTATATATCAGTGCCGGCCATACACGTAATGAACCATATAATATTGTATACAGCAGTGCCAACCATACACCTATAGAGCCATATAATAGTGTATACAGCAGTGCGAGCCATACACCTATAGAGCCATATAATAATGTGTACAGCAGTGCCAGCCATACACCTATAGAGCCATATAATAATGTACACGCATGCCACCATATATCTATAGAGCCATATAATAATGTATACAGCAGTGCCAGCCATATATCTATAGAGCCATATAATAATGTATACAGCAGTGCCAGCCATATATCTATAGAGCCATATAATAATGTATACAGCAGTGCCAGCCATACACCTATAGAGCCATATAATAAAGTATACAGCAGAGCCAGCCATACACCTAATAAGCCATAAATAATGTATACAGCATGCAGCATAACTATAGAGCCATAATATAATGTAACACAAGCCCACCCCATATACTATAGAGCCATATAATAATGTATACAGAAAGTGCCACCATATACTATAAAGCCATATAATTAATGTACAACAGCAGAAACCGCCATACCCTTTAGAGTCATAATAAATAATGTATACAGCATGCCAGCCAACACCTATAGAGCGATTTAATAAAGTAATACAGCATTCCCAGCCATACACCTTAACCTAAAAATAATTTTATACACATGCCAGCCAACACCTAAAACCATAAAAAAGTAATACAGCATGCCACCATACACCTATAGAGCCATATAATAAAGTAAACAGCAGTGGGCCATCCAAACACCTAAGAGCCAAATAATAAAAGTATACAGCAGTGCCAGCCCATAACCACCTATTGAGTTCCACATAATAATGTATACAGCAGCACCAGCCATACATCTATAGAGCCATATAATAATATATACAGCAGCACCAGCCATACAACAAATATATCCCTATAACTAATGTACATAAGTGCCAGTCATACACTTATAGAGCTATATAATAGTGTATAAAACAGTGCCAGCCATACAGCCGTAAAATAATGTATACAGCAGTGCCAGCCATATATCTATAGAGCCATATAATAATGTATACAGCAGTGCCAGCCATACACCTATAGAGCCATATAATAATGTATACAGCAGTGCCAGCCATACACCTATAGAGCCATATAATATTCTATGAACTCAGAGTACTGATCTCTTCTCCTCTCACAGCTGGAGGTTTGTTACAGTTGAATCCAGTCTTCTATGAACTCATCCAGAGCAGCACAGATCCATCTCCATACTATGTTTACACGCAGGAGCATTAGGCACCGAGGCACAATTCTGCTGTGTTCTGATTGTAGAAGCAGCAGCAGTGTTACTGTGCAGCTGCTGGCTGTACAGAGTGAAATTCCTGCTGGTCCCTTACTCTGAGTGAGAGAGGCAGGAATGCGCGCTCCCCTGAATACGACTGGGGGCCGGACAGAATGTAAATTAGTAGAGCCGTCAGCCAATGAGATGAAAGGAGGTGGAATCCGACCAGCACTGGGGAACTGTGTTTGCACAAAATGAATATAAGGGAGACAGTGAAAACAAGACAAATGACATCCAATTGCAAAGTTGCTTGTTTTCACTGTCCCCTTATTCTGAAGACCATTTAATGTAATGATACAACCCCTTTAACTTGAGCGATAAGACATCAGGACACACAATGCAATCTCAGCTTTTGTTTGATGATCAGAGCAGATACCTCGGTCAAGTTCAACTCTGCTGCCTCTGTATATTGTATGAGGGAGTCTAAAAATTGTTTGTGGGATGGAATTGGGAAAAAAGACAAAATCGTGCAATTTATTTTATTTATTTATTTTATTTATTTATTTATTTATTTGGGGGGGGGGGTTTCTTGTTTTCATGGAGTTCATGAAGCAAAATACAGGACTTGCTATATCTCTGAGCTCTGGGTCAGTACGATTCCAGTGATACCAAAGTTTTGGTAAATGTTTTAAAAAATTGTAAAAAAAAAAAATTGCCTTGAATCTCTATTTTCTGAGACCAGTCATAGTTACATAGTTAGTACGGTTGAAAGAAGACACGTGTCCATCAAGTTCAACCAAGGGTGGGGAAAATGTGAGTGAGGGAGAGAGACAAGGACATTATGCCCAGCCTCACCACTGGTTAATGCCCTGGAACCCACAAGGCAATAACCAATCTACTCCAGTGGAAGACCCCATCTATGACCCCAGAGCCTCCACCAGCCAGATCCAGAATTTTACATAGCTACATACGCATTAATATTCTTTAGTTCCAGGTAGGTACATTATCTAAGCCTTTCTTGAAACTCTCTACAGTTCCTGCTGTGACCGGCTCCTCAGGCAGCTATTCCACAGATTCACAGTTCTTACAGTGAAGAACGCTCTTCTCCTCTGGAGATTGAATCCTTTTTTCTCTAGTCGAAGGGAATGTCCCCTTGTCTTTTGTGGGGGCTTCACTTGAAATAATTTCTCCCCATACATTTTGTAGGGACCATTTATATATTTATATAAATTAATCATGTCCCCCCCGAAGCCGTCTTTTCTCAAGACTAAATAAGTTCAATTCTACTAAACCTCTCCTCATAACTAAGATGCTCCATTCCCTTATAAGTTTGGTTGCTCGTCTTTGAACTCTCTCTAGCTCCATTACATCTCTTCTATAAACTGGAGCCCAGAACTGAACAGCATATTCTAAGTGAGGACGCACCAATGCTTTGTACAGCGGTAGAATTACATACTTGTCCCACGAGTCCAGGCCTTTTCTAATACACGCCAATATCTTACTTGCCCTAGAGGCAGCTGATTGACATTGCATGCTGTTCTGTAGTCTATGATCTACAAGAACACTTAGATCGTTCTCAACAAGCGATTCTCCCAGTTTTTTCCCCTCTAGGTCATATGATGCCTGCTGATTATTTCTACCCAGATGCAGAACCTTACATTTATCCACATTGAACCCCATTTGCCAAGTGGATGCCCAAGCACCCAGTGTATCCAGGTCTGCTTGCAATTTATGAGCATCTTCCATAGATTGCACTACCCTGCATAGCTTGGTGTCATCTGCAAAAATCGAAACCGTGCTACTGATCCCTTCCACTATATCGTTAATAAATACATTAAATAATAGAGGACCCAATACTGAGCCCTGCGGCACACCACTCACAACCGGGGACCACTCAGAGTAGGAGTCATTTACCACCACTCACATCCGGGGACCACTCAGAGTAGGAGTCATTTACCACCACTCATAACCGGGGACCACTCAGAGTAGGAGTCATTTACCACCACTCATAACCGGGGACCACTCAGAGTAGGAGTCATTTACCACCACTCACAACCGGGGACCACTCAGAGTAGGAGTCATTTACCACCACTCTCTGAGTACGATCCAGCAGCAAGTTTTTGATCCAATTACACACTGTTATCTCTAACCCAATGGATTCTAATTTACCCAACAAACGCTTATGTGGGACAGTGTCAAATGCCTTTGCAAAGTCTAAAAACACAATATCCACAGCCGCCCCTGACATGGAGGATACATGGGGCCTGAGACACTATATCCACAGCCGCCCCTGACATGGAGGATACACGGGGCCTGAGACACTATATCCACAGCTGCCCCTGACATGGAGGATACACGGGGCCTGAGACACAATATCCACAGCTGCCCCGCTATCCAGACTTCTACTCACCTCCTCATAAAAACAGATCAGATTGGTCTGACAGCTTCTGTCCTTAGTAAATCCATGCTGGCAATCACTAATAATATTGTGTTTGTCAACATACTCCTGTATATAGTCCCTTATGAGCCCTCAAACATTTTTCCCACAACAGATGTTAAACTTACTGGTCTATAATTACCTGGGCAAGACTTGGAACCTTTTTTGAAGATGGGAACTACATTTGCCTTTTGCCAGTCTCCTGGTACTATACCAGTCGCCAGGGAATCTCTAAATATCATGTACAGGGGCACAGAGATAACCGAGCTTAGCTCTTTAAGAACTCTTGGGTGAATGCCATCATGGCCTGGAGCCTTGTTCACATTGAGTTTATTTAACTTAGCTTTGACTTTTTCTACACTGAGCCAATTAATTATAGCAGATGATGTATTAACAGTACTGGCACCACCTACATCTGCACTTGGCCCACCCCCATCAACTACTATCTCAATGATAGTATATACTGAGCTGAAGAACCTATTTAGTACCTCTGCCTTCTCCTGGTCCCCAGTGACCAGCTCCCCATCACAGACTTTTAAGGGTCCTACTTGCTCTGACTCCGGCTTTTTGGCATTTATATGCTTAAAGGGGTTTTATCGTTACAAAGATCATGTCTCAGATTATGGGGACAGTAAAAATAAGCACTTTTGTAATTGGGTTGCATTACCTCAGTCACTTGGTTTAGCTGATATGAGCTTTTCTGTAAATCTGTGTTCTATTTCTGCTGTTGCTGGTCGAACACGCCCCCTGGACGTTTCCCACCCAGACACGCCCTCTACACTGTGATTGGCTGACATTTCATTCAGCCTGTTGGGATACGCCCCTAGACAGGAAACGCCCCGGCCACGCCCCTGCACTGTGATTGGCTGCCTGCACACTCTGTGTTTACTCCCCTCTGAGCTGTTAAAATTGATAGTGAAACCAAGGTCTGCTGGCTCTATGTACATCTCCCAGCTCTAGGGTGAACTATCTGGGCAATTACTGCCTGTTCAAAGGGCTTTTCCAAGAGGTTGATTCACCTCCTCACAGGTCCAGTCCTTAAGCTGCTACTTTGAAAAGAGGGCGTTCTGTTCCTCAGGGCTAATTCAAGCCAAGCCTCCATATGACATCATCATTTGTAGTGTATAACATAAGGATTCAACACTGTGTCTGCATAAGCTGCTTGTATAGTGCAATGCTTAGTTGATCCGCTCTACAAGATATAGGTTAGGAGTTCAAGTCCCATCAGTCTTTTTTTTTTTTTCTTTTATAAATTGTACACGTATGTAAATATATGAAAATATATGTGTAGACATCTATAATTTTATTCATATACACACACACAAAGCTCCCCTATATAGTGTCCCAGTAGTCACACCAAGCACTTCCAACATATGTGATACAATGCATATACTCTGGGGGATGAGACATGATATAGGGGAGCTATGTATGTGTATATATATCATTATAGAGTTTGAGATTTATTATATTTATTTATATATATTATATATATATATATTATATTTTATATATATATATATTATAATTTTATATATATATTTATATATATATTATATATATATATATATATATATATATTAGGTCTCTCTACATATGTGTAGAATTTAGGGGGAAAAAATATACTCTGTGAGGGACTAGAACTCCAAACCCCTTTGTTGTAAAAGCAATACTCTATCACTGCTCACTGCTCTACCACTACTCTACCAGGCCAAGTTAGTTACAAGCTGAGCAGGACCTTCTCTCAAAGCTGATTGCTTCTTCCCCCATTGTTTTCACTCACATGTCACTGACAGGAAGCAGAGATCTTTACTTGAAGCTGACATTTGTCCTTGTAGTTGAGTAAAGGTCTCTGCCTGTTGTCAGTACAATTTGGGTGAACACCACTAGAAGTTATAGCTGTTGGCTTTCAGCGTCATTTGTGTGTAATCTAAGACATATGACAGGTGCTTGCTGGTGTTTGGAGCCTCAAGGCTGCAGAAATAAGAAGCATGCAGGAGGCTACAGAGCTGTTATATCCAGACAACCCTCTGCACCCCCTGCTTCATACAAAATGATGATGTCACAGTTCTTCAGTGAGGGGAGACACGCCTCATGGGAGGGGAGACACGCCTGCTGACAGGAGAGACACGCCCCTGGATTTCAAACTCAATCTGAGAAAATTAGCTGAACAGCCCTAACAGCTCAAACGATAACACCCCTTTAAATAATTTCTTGGGGTTAGTCTTGCAGTCCTTGGCCACCTGCCTTTCATTTTGAATTTTAGCTGCTTTTATCACTTTTTTACAGATTTTATTAAGCTCTCTGTAATTTTCAAAGGCTGAGTCCGACCCCTATATTTTTTAAATGCCCTTTTTTTTATTGCTTATTGCCCTCTTAACAGAAGGTAGAAGCCATGTTGGTTTTAGTTTTAGTCGCCTATACTTGTTACCCATAGGAATATATTTTGCAATAAATTTCCCCAAAGTATATTTAAAGCTCCCCCACTTGGCTTCTATATCACTATTTGCTAATAGCTGCTCCCAGTCTAGGTCCTGTATTGCTTCCCTCAATAAGGAAAATTTGACCCTTTTAAAATTAAATGTTTTTGCCTTACCGCTCTGTTTTTCTTTTTTCCAGTTTATGCTAAAATAAATTATATTGTTGTCACTGTTACCAAGATTTTCAGAAACCGTGACCGCTCCGACTAGTTCTGCTTTGTTAGAAATGACCAGATCCAACAGAGCATCACTTCTAGTGGGTTCCTCCACAAACTGCCCCATAAAATTATCCTCTAACAGATTGAGGAACTTCCTTCCCTTTTCAGTTGATGCAGAACCGTGACCCCAGTCAATGCCTGGGAAATTAAAGTCACCCATTATTATCACTGTACCTGCCTGTGCTGCCCGCACCATATGATTATGCATATGTTCTTCTATCTCCTCAGTTATGTTCGTTGATCTATAGATTACACCAAAAATAATATTTTCTGCATTAATCCCCCTTGTATTTCCACCCACAATGTTTCTAAGTCATTAGCTACTCTGCCCTCTATTACCTCATTCACATTTGCCTTCATATTACTCCTTACATACAGACACACTCCTCCTCCCCTCCTGTTCGCTCTGTCTTTCCTAAATAGATTAAAACCTTGAACGTTGACTTCCCAATCATGCAAGGAGTCCAGCCATGTTTCAGCAATACCTACCACATCAATCAGCTCCTCTACAACAAGCAACTCAATTTCCACCATTTTGGTTGCATGACTTATAGAATTTGTGAATAGACATTTTAAGTTCCCTTCCAGTTTTACACTTTCCGTCAACGGTTTGGGATTGTATCTAACATGATTATTAGACGGCATGGGATCGTACATTACCCGATCAGTAGACAGCATGGGATTAAATGTCACCTGTTCAGATGACGGCATTCGATTAAACATCTCTCCTTCGGTAGATGCTTTTATTTTTACCGCTCGATCTGTGTGACGGTTTGTTTTTTTCTGGGTGAGATCTTGTTTGCTTTGGTACTACTTCAGAGTGCGTGCGACTTTTTGATTACTTTTTATTCCATATTTTATGAAAGACGGGATGACCCTCTTAAGGGACTTGAACATAGTCTGATCGCTTGTACTATATTCTGTAAACACTCATGTACTGCAGTATAGAGATTTATTGATTTTCTATGACCTATGGCAGGCGGTGTTCACACAGTGGCGTCTTGGACATATTTTTTTGCATATTTCAGCGAACAATGTACACTGCACTTCTTATAGTGCACGATGCAAAATATGCGCCATCAATCAGACGATGCGGATTTTAGGCTCTTATTTTTGCACACGTCTGAATAGAATTGACATGTTGCCAGAATATGGCCCAAACAATGTGCACTAACTTCTCATAGAGAACAATGTAAAATATGCACAGTCAATCAGGTGACGCGGATTTTACGCTTTGCACACGTTTGAATAGAATTGACGTCGCCAAAATACAGCCCAAACAGTGTACACTACACTACAATTCTCATAGAGCACAATGTCAATCAGACAATACGGATTTTATGCTCGGATTTTGCGCGCATCTGAATAGAATTGATGTGTTGCCAGAATACGGCCCAATGTGCACTGCACTTCTCATAGAGAACAATATAAAATATGCGCAGTCAATCGGGCAACGTGGATTTTATGCTCGTATTTTGTGCACGTTTGAATAGAATTGACGTGTTGCCAGAATATGGTCCAAACAATGGGCACTACACTTCTCATAGAGAACAATGTAAAATATGCGCAGTCAGTCAGGCGACGCGGATTTTACGCTCGTCTTTTGCGCACGTTTGAATAGAATTGACTTATCGCCAGGATATGGCCCCAGCAATGTACACTACACTTCTCATAGAGCACAATGTAAAATACACGCCATCAATCCGACGACGCGGATTTTACTCTCATATTTTTGCGCGCATCTGAATAGAATTGACATTTCGCCAGAATATGGCCCAAACAACGTACACTACACTACATTACTACTATACTTCACTACACTTCTCACAATGTAAACTATGCGGCATCAATCAGACGATGCGGATTTTACGCTCTTATTTTGCACACGTGTGAATAGAACTGACGTGTCGCCAGAATACGTCCCAAATAACATACACTCCACTTCTCATAGACCTCAATGTAAACTATGTGCCATCAATCAGACGAAGTGGATTTTACGCTCAGATTATTGCGTGCGTCAAAATGGAATTGACGTGTCTCCAGAATAGGGCTCAAACAATGTGCACTACACCACATTACTACTACACTTCTCATAGAACACAATGTAAAATACACGGCGTCAATCAGACTATGTGGATTTTACGCTCTTATTTTGCACGCATCTGAATAGAATTGACATGTTGCTGGAATGCGGCCCAAATAACGTGCACTACACTGCTGCTACCCTACACTACACTACACTTCTCACAATGTAAACTGTGTGCCATCAATCAGATGTCGCGGATTTTAGGCTCATACTTTTGCACAGGTCTGAATATAATTGACACGTCGCCAGAATACGGCCCAAACAATGTATACTGCACTTCTCATAGAGCACAATGTAAACTACGCTCCATCAATCAGACGACGCGGATTTTACTCTTGTATTTTTGCACGGGTCTGTATCAAACTGACGTGTCGCCAGAATACGGCCCAAACAATGTGCACCACACTGCATTACTACTACACTTCTCATAGAGCACAATGTAAAATACACGGCATCAATCAGACGACGCGGATTTTACGCTCTTATTTTGCACGCATCTGAATAGAATTGACATGTTGCTGGAATGCGGCCCAAATAACATACTCTACACTACACTTCTCACAATGTGAACTGTGTGCCGTCAATCAGATGACGCGGATTATAGGCTCATATTTTTGCACGGGTCTGAATAGAACTAACATGTTGCCAGAATACGGCCCAAACAATGTACATTACACTCCACTTCTCATAGAGCACGATGTAAAATATGCGCCATCAATCAGGAGACGCGGATTTTATGCTCGTATTTTGCACACGTTTGAATAGAAATGACAGGTCATCAGAATAGGGCCCAAACACTGTACACTGCACTTCTTATAGAGCAAGATGTAAAATCCGCGCCGACAGTCAGACGATGCAGATTTTGCGCTTGTATCTGAAAAAAAAAAATGGACGAGTCAAGTCTTTTCGCCGTATATGCGGCGCAGCAGAGTGAAACTATAGGAGGAAGCTCTCCGCCGCCATGATGGGCGCTAAAGGGTCAATCTATTTTTGGATTTTTGAAGTATCTTAACCCTTCGCTCGCCCCCGTGTGTTGTTGTCGGCGTCACACAGTTTTTCTCTTCATCCCTCGCTCTGGCGTTTCCTGCGGACACCCTCCCCTCCATCCTATCCCCCGCAGGTATCTGGAGAATGGGCACAAATATTCCTTGTTCTCCTTTCTTTTTTCAGTGACCTCATGTTGTGTTCCTGGAAGCCCCAGGTAGGGGATCCAATATATTCCTCCTACGTGTTATTACAGGCCGGCTCCCTCCAGACTGGGTTTCTGGTCAGACGACTCATTTTGACGAGAAATTCTCTGTTGTGCTTCAAATACAATTGAAAAAATAAACAAATTCTGTATGAAAAGTAATTTCCTGTCCTGTAGGAACGAGAGGCAGCAGGGTCCTGTGTCCCCCCGATTTAGCAAAACAAAACAAAAAAATCACTAATGGTTGTTTAGAAGAAGAAATACATGGCCGTTTCCTTCCAAGGACAGCGCCACCCTTGTCCACAGGTTGTGTCTGGTATTGCAGCTCGGCTTCATTGACTTTATTGGAACTGTTATTCCAGACACAACCTGCAGACGGGTGAGGCGCTGTGATTGGGAGGGAGCGTCATGTTTGTCACCCAAGCATATCTGGCAAACTTTTGACTCCTGAATCCAGGTGATTTTAGCTCCCATCTCCATTTGAAGGGCTGGGTTCATATAAGACCAATCCTTTTTGTGTTCTCCAATTTGCAGGGGACTCCCCAAAACAATAGGGAAGTTGTCAACTATGCGTTTAGGTCTGAAGTGGCCATTGGAGGATTCTCTCACCTGACCGTGTATGGTGAATGTAACATGACGGGAAGTGTTACCATAGGGACATGACACAAAGGACCACAAAAGTAAATCTGTCCCTTTTGCCTCTAGTAACCAATCAGAGCTCAGCTCTTTTTTTTATATATTATGCTGGGAAAATAACAGATGAGATCTGTCAGTGAGCGAACACAGCGCTCCCCTGTACTGGCAACTCCCATAGAACAGAATGGAGAACACAGCGCTCCCCTGTACTGGCAACTCCCATAGAACAGAATGGAGAACACAGCGCTCCACTCTAATTAGAAATCCCATAGAACAGAATTGATAACACAGCGCTCCCCTGTACTGGGAACTCCCATAGAACAGAATGGAGAACACAGCGCTCCCCTGTACTGGCAACTCCCATAGAACAGAATGGAGAACACAGCGCTCCCCTGTACTGGCAACTCCCATAGAACAGAATGGAGAACACAGCGCTCCCCTGTACTGGCAACTCCCATAGAACAGAATGGAGAGAACACAGCGCTCCCCTGAACGTGGAACTCCCATACAACAGAATGGAGAACACAGCGCTCTCCTGTACTGGGAACTCCCATAGAACAGAATGGCGAACATAGCGCTCCCGTGTACTGGTAACTCCCTTAGATCAGACTGGAGAACACAGCTCTCCCCTGTCCTGGCAAATCCCATAGAACAGAATGGAGAACACAGCGCTCCCCTGTACTGACAACTCCCATAGAACATAATGGAGAACACAGCGCTCCCCTGTACTGGGAACTCCCATAGAACAGAATGGAGAACACAGCGCTCCCTGTACTGGGAACTCCCATAGAACAGAAGGGAGAGAACATAGCGCTCCCCTGTACTGGGAACTCCCATAGAGGAGAATGGAGAACACAGCGCTCCCCTGTACTGGGAACTCCCATAGAACAGAATGGAGAACACAGCACTCCCCTGTACTGGAAACTCCCATAGAGGAGAATGGAGAACACAGCACTCCCCTGTACTGGGAACTGCCATAGAACAGAATGGAGAACACAGCGTTCCCCTGTACTGGCAACTCCTATAGAACAGAATGGAGAACACAGCACCCCCCTGTACTGGGAGCTGCCATAGAACAGAATGGAAAGAACACAGCGCTCCCCTGTACTGGGAACTCCCATAGAACAGAATGGAGAACACAGCGCTCCCCTGTACTGGGAACTCCCATAGAGGAGAATGGAGAGTCATGTGCAAGTGCAACCAACTCTCTATTCTGTGCTAACACCCATTCACATGATAGACGCGGGTCCCAGAGTTGTCACCCACACCTATTATAATTTGAAGCCATGTGCTGTGGATATGCTATTGAAGACCATAGTGGGAACACTCCTTTAAAGCATTGGTAGCTTTGCCCCATTGACATCTCCAGCACCCCATGCACTGCCGCAGGGTGACGGTTCACGGTGCGACAGTCGACCCCCTTGGCAGGAGAAGATGACAGAAGTCCCAGCAGCTGCTCACAATGCAGACCTTGTGTCACGGGACGACTTCCCTTTGTCTAACAGGAACAGTTTAGAGAGCAGTCATTGTGGACATCTGCACGGAGGGGTGTGAATACTTTTGCAAAGCCCCGCACAGGATGCTCGGGTTATGGAGCAGGTTCCAGTAACCACCAGGAGGACCTGGCTGGGGCCGTCCTCCCCTCTGGATAGGGCGCTGCAGGATTAGGCTGTGGTGCCGGCTGCTGACCAGTAAAACTTCCTGTATTTCCGGACGCCTGACATTGAAAAGTGCCAGCAGATTAAATGGGAAATAGAAGAACAAAGAATTGGGAGGAAGAAGCCGGAGCCATAGAGCAACCCTGTGTCTGAGCTGGAGGGTCCTTCATGTGGCCGGGACTGAGGGGACCCAGGACACCCCCCACCCCCAATGTGGAGTCCGGTGAGCACCGCGAGGGGGGCGACTCACTGGATCATCTAGGACCTCGGGTCCTCCTATCCGGCAGTTCTCAGTGAGTGCTCCTCTTACTCTGACATATTCAGATAGAGATATTTTTCATTTATCACTTATAGTGTTGATCGAAGTTTGAGAAAAGTTAAGTTCGAGTCAAATTTTACGATATTTTAGAACTTTGACCCGAAATGAACATTTTACTGTTCGTTTGAGTTAATGTTCGCGTTTTTAGTTGCATTAAATTATTATTATTATGATTAGTTTTTTTTTTAGAGTGCCATTGATTCCAGGGCGCTGTACATTCAAGGGGGTGGGTTACATACATAACATAAGTCAAACAAGTACAATGATAACAATGAATGACTTACAACTGGCACAACAGAGGGAGAGAGGACCCTGCCCGCGAGGCTTACAATCTACAAGGAGGAGGGAAGAGACAGAAGGTGAGGGGCGGACATGTTTGTGGGGTAGGACAGTGGCAGCGGGGTTATTGTAGGTTATAGGCTCCTGAAGAGATGGGTTTTCAGGCTGCTTTTGAACCCGGTGAAAGTGGAGGAAAGACTGAGGAGTTGGGGCAGTGAGTTCCAGAGTGTGGGGGAAGCACGGGAGAAGCAGAGAGCAGAGAAGGTGGTCCTGTGAGCAGCCGAGATTGCATCAGTGTAAAGTGCACCTGAAAGTACGATCCTCTCAAAAATCTGGCGTCAGGTTTACCTTTCATAGTAAACTTAATGCGCCATCATTTTTAGGTGAATTACAATGTGTCCTGCTCAACGTATAATGCACCTAGTGTTGGTGTACTGTTATGGATAGCGATGAGTAAGGGCATGTTGTCTTAGCCAGAAACGCGTCAGCACATAGCATATCACTGGCAGTGTATGTAATGTGCCTATCGAGGTGCATTATGCGCGGGGGCACATGACACGTCATTACTAGTTTATAGGCAATAGACGTATTACATACACTGCCAGTGATATGCTATGTGCTGACGCGTTTCTGGCTAAGACAACATGCCCTTACTCATCGCTATCCATAACAGTACACCAACACTAGGTGCATTATACGTTGAGCAGGACACATTGTAATTCACCTAAAAACAATACGCTGTGCGACTCCATAGCACATAGCGTATCATTGGTAGTGTATGTAATGTACCTAACATGTATGTGTATGGGAGGCACATAACACATCATTACTAGTTTATAGGCGATAGGTGCATTACATAAACTTGTAATGATATGTTATGTGTCTCCGTGCACAATGCACCTTGATAGGCACATTACATACACTACATATATTATATTATGTATATATTATATATGTTATGTGCCGCAACTTGCGCACAGTGGCACATAACATATCATTACTAGTGTATGTAATGCGCCAGTCGCCTATAAACTAGTAATGATATGTTATGCGCCTCCGCGCACAATGCACCTTGATAGGCACATTACATACACTACCAATGATACGCTATGTGCTATGGAGGCGCACAGCGCATCATTTTTAGGTGAATTACAGTGTGTCGTGCCCGGCGTAGAATACACCTAGTGTTGGTGTATTGCAATGGATGGTAATTCCAGCTTCTCCTCACCTGTATAGGTATAAAAATTAACCAGAAGATCTCCCATAGACTTTAATGGGGTTCAAAGTTCAAGTTTGACTTGAACTTTTTCGGGTTCGATCATCACTAATTACTTAGTTACATATTAGGGTTACAAAAATTTAAACAGGAAGCACACTTGATTTTTAAGTTAAATTCTAGAATGCCATATGGCTTAAATGACAAGAATGATATATTGTCCCATTATTAACATGAAGTTTATGTCATTCATGTTTCAGCTTTGTTATTAAGTTTTTTTTTTGTGTGTCTTGTATCATGTGACTGAACACCTGGAACATGTGATTTGGGTTCCATATGCCTATCAGTAGATTTTTTGACAAGATGTGTATGCCATGATTAAGGGTGAAATACCCAAAACGTGTCGGCGTTCCTTGCTGAGATGCATTTTTAAAGGAATTGAAAGGATTTTTTTTTTCTTTTTGTTGCTCTTAACCCTAAAAAAACAACCAACAATTTTTAGACAAAAAAAGCTAAATTTTTGGATAAAATAAAAACACATAGGGCGACATCTATGAATGTGATATTTCTTGTGCCAAAAAATATTGTTGCTCTGTTCTATAGATGCATGAACAGTTGTATGCCCAAGCTTGGCACAGTCTGCACCAGACACGACACTATTGAAAGTGCCAAGAATGCAGCAAAGTTTGGGCGACACTGCCATACACAGTTTGGGCGACACTGCCATACACAGTTTGGTGCGACATTGCCATACACAGTTTGGGCGACACTGCCATACACAGTTTGGGTGACACTGCCATACACAGTTAAGGCGACACTGCCATACACAGGTTGGGCGACACTGCCATACAAAGTTTGGGCGACACTGCCATACACAGTTTGGGCAAAACTGCCATACAAAGTTTAGTGCGACACTGCCATACACAGTTTGGACGACACTGCCATACACAGTTTGGGCAAAACTGCCATACAAAGTTTGGTGCGACACTGCCATACACAGTTTGGGCGACACTGCCATACACAGTTTGGGCGACACTGCCATACAAAGTTTGGTGCGACACTGCCATACACAGTTTGGGCAACACTGCCATACAAAGTTTGGTGCGACACTGCCATACACAGGTTGGGCGACACTGCCATACAAAGTTTGGGCGACACTGCTATACACAGTTTGGGCGACACTGCCATACAAATTTGGTGCGACACTGCCATACACAGTTTGGGCAACACTGCCATACAAAGTTTAGTGCGACACTGCCATACAAAGTTTGGGCGACACTGCCATACAAAGTTTGGGCGACACTGCCATACACAGTTTGGGCGACACTTCCAAACACAGTTTGGGCGACACTGCCATACACACTTAGGGCCACAATGCCATACAAAGAGTGGGCGACACGGCCATAAAAAGTTTGGTGCGACACTGCCATACACAGGTTGGGCGACACTGCCATACAAAGTTTAGTGCGACACTGCCATACAAAGTTTTGGCGACACTGCCATACAAAGTTTGGGCGACACCGCCATCCACAGCTCGGTCGACACTCCCATACCAAGTTTGGTGCGACACTGCCTTACAAAGTTTGGGGGACCCTGACATACAAAGTTTGGGCGACACTGCCATACAAAGTTTGGGCAACACAGCCATACAAAGAGTAGAGCGACACTGCCAAACAAAGTTTAGTGCGACCATGCCATACAAAGTTTGGGCGACACTGCCATACAAAGTTTGGTGCGACACTGCCATACAAAGTTTTGTGCGACACTGCCATACAAAGTTTGGTCGACACTGCCATACAAATTTTGGTGCGACACTGCCATACACAGTTTGGGCGACACTGCCATACACAGTTTGGGCGACACTGCCATACACAGGTTGGGCGACACTGCCATACACAGTTTGGTGCGACACTGCCATACACAGTTTGGTGCGACACTGCCATACACAGTTTGGGCGACACTGCCATATAAAGTTTGGTGCGACACTGCCATACACAGTTTGGGCGACACTGCCATACACAGTTTGGGCCACACTGCCATACACAGTTTGGGCGACACTGCCATACAAAGTTTAGGCCGACACTGCCAAACAAAGTTTGGGCGACACTGCCATACACAGTTTGGGCGACACTGCCATACAAAGTTTGGTGCGACACTGCCATACAAAGTTTGGGCGACACTGCCATACACAGTTGGGGCAACACTGCCATACAAAGTTTAGCGCGACACTGCCATAAAACGTTTAGTGGGCCTCTTCCATCCAAACTTTGGGCGACACTGCCATACAAAGTTTGGGCGACACTGCCATACACAGTTTGGGCGACACTGCCATACAAAGTTTAGTGCGACACTGCCATATAAAGTTTGGGTGACACTGCCATATAAAGTTTGGTGCGACACTGCCATACACAGTTTGGGCGACACTGCCATACAAAGTTTGGTGCGACACTGCCATACAAAGTTTAGTGCGCCACTGCCTTACAACGTTTGGGCAACACTGCCATACACAGTTTGGGCAACACTGCCATACAAAGTTTGGGCGACACTGCCATACAAAGTTTGGGCGACACTGCCATACAAAGTTTGGGCGACACTGCCATACAAAGTTTGGGCAACACTGCCATACACAGTTTAGTGCGACACTGCCATACACAGTTTGGGCAACACTGTCATACAAAGTTTGGGCGACACTGCCATACAAAGTTTGGGCGACACTGCCATACAAAGTTTGGGCAACACTGCCATACACAGTTTGGGCGACACTGCCATACAAAGTTTAGTGCGACACTGCCATACAAAGTTTGGGCAACACTGCCATACACAACTTGGGCGACACTGCCATACAAAGTTTGTCACATAGCACTCCTTCATATATACTGTCGTATTCTATATAGGCGCCAAGTTATATAGATGTCACCCATAGAACCTACCCCAGTCCACCCCTCATCCACGTAATATATGTATGAAGCTACAGCAGGGGGGCTAATGGGCAAATGATCCCCAGGGCAACCCCCAAACTGTCCCTGCCATGAGAAGGAAAAGGCAGATTCAGGAGGTCAGATAAACTATGGAATCCTGGAAAGGGGCGATATTTCGGGGAGTTGTGGTAAATTTACCGGTTCTCTATCGACTCTTCAGCCATGACATTTTGGATACTTTTGAACCCCTGGTTTGGGCCCCCTTTCTCAGTTTCCTTTAGGTTGGCTTTGTTTTGCTATGGTGAGCCCAAAAACTTTGGGCCCCACATGAGTCTGCATGAAGAGCAGAATGTTTTTGGCATGTTTGTCTGATCTTTTGCCCAGTTCATGAGATCCATCTGGAGGGAATGAGGAAGTGTTGGAGGGGCCGACGCTGCAAAAAAGTTTAATTTTGTTCTGTTTGTGACTTCCAGACTCTTTAGCTGCCACATTCTAAAGCTTCAAGGATTTAGTTACTGGTTCCTACAGAAGTAATCCCTCTAATAGAATGTGTAGTGCGAAAGGGATTCACGGGGCACGATTCCCAGAGTCTCCCATAACTACAGGTGCACATACTGCCATGGGTGGACTGGGAGCTGCCTGGTTCCTGGTGTGGAAGGTGCCACCAGAAAAAATGTCCTTGTCTGCTTTGTAGTCCTTTTCTGCTGGGCAAGAGGCAAAGACCCTGGTTAGTGAGGGTTGTCAATGTTTAGTTAAAGGTTATTGTCTTTGTTGTGGATATGGTATAGAGGAAGCACAGGTGATACTAACCTGTGGAAGATCAAGAGACACTGATATGAACACTATGGTTTGGTTTTTGGGGCGGTAACAAAGCCCCGGGGTTAGTGAGGGTTTGTTAATTTTAGTTAAGGTTTTATGCCCTTTGTATGGTTTTGTACACTTTAAGAGGGGCCCTGGTTTTGAGGGTGTGGGTAAATAGAGGTTTAACTCTACTCTTAATCTTGAATTTAATGGACTCATTAGGTGCCACCTGGCAGTGGTCTTTAAGAAAGAAAGTTTGGTCTTCGACAGGGCTTTGTGGCCCCGAAAAAGGAGAAGAACAGGTGCTACTAACCTGTTGAAGACAAGACCAAGAGACACTGTTATGAACAAGGTTTTGTTTCGGCAGTTGGCTAAGACCCTGGTTAGTGAGAGTTGTTAATGTTTAGTTAGAGGCTAGAAAGTCTATGGTTTATGTTGTGGATATTGTACACTGTACTAAAGAAGATGTGGGTTTGGGGTGGACAAGGCCCTTTACTCCTTAGGGATCTCTCAAAGTACTCAGTGGTACAAATACCTATTTCCCCTTTTAAAGGGATGTGAGCTCTTCAGACAGGGCTCTTGGTGGCTCTCTCAGGCTGGAGAAGAACAGCTGCTACTAACCTGTAGAAGACAAGACCAAGAGACATTGACATGAACACTATGGTTTGTGATGCTGGGCAGTAAGCTAAGACCCTGGTTAGTGAGGGTTGTTAATGTTTAGTTAAAGGTTATTGTCTTTGTTGTGGATATTGTGTATTGTAATGAAGAAGGACCTGGTTTGAAGTAAATAGAAATTTCACTTTACTCCTAACCTTGAATTTATTGGGCTCATTAGGTGCCACTGGGGGATTTTGGAAAGAGTGAGCTCTTCAGACGGGTCTTGGGTGGTCTCTCGGGTGGAGAAGAACAGCTGCTACTAACCTGTAGAAGACAAGCCAAAAGGGGCATGTATGAACCCCTATGGTTTGTGTGGGGCAGTGGAAGACCCGGTTAGTGAGGGTTGTTAATGTTTAGTTAAAGGTTAAATTTCTTTGTTGTGGTATTGTAAGTAATAAAGGGGGGAAGGACCCGGTTTTGAGGTTTTGGGGAAAAGGTTTGACTTTTTCCCCCAATCTTGAATTATTGGGCCCATTTGGTCCCCCTGGGAGAGGGCTTTTAAAAAATTTAGTCTTCAAAGGGCTCTTTTGGGCTCTCTCTGGTAGAAAACAAGTGCTCAACTTTAGAAGACAAACCAAAGACCCTGTTTTGAACATTGGTTTGTTGCTGGGGAAAAAAGGGGTTTAAGACCCTGGTTAGTAAGGGTTGGTTAATGTTTAGTAAGGTAGTTTTTTTTTTTTTGTTTTGGATATTGGGAATGTATTAAAAAAGATGGTTGGGATAAAAGGTAACTTAACTCCAACTTATTTTGGTAAAAATTTGTATAACCCCTTGAAGGGTGTGAGCTTTCAGAAAGGTCTTTGGTGGGGTCTTCAGGCAAAGAAAACAGGTGCTCAACCTGTAGAAGGGCAAAAACCCAAAGGGCCCTGAATGAACTATGATTGTGTGCTGGGAAATCAAGACCCGGTTAGTGAGGGTTGTTAATGTTTAGTTAAAGGGTTTTTGTCTTTTTTTGTGGAAATTTTATATTAATAAAGAAGGACCTTTTGGTTTTGATGGTTTTTGGGGTAAAAAAAGATTTGATCTACCCTAATCTTGAATTTATGGGTTATTAGGGGCCCCCGGGAGAAAATCTTTATAAAAAAATTTGGTTTGGGGCTCTTGGTTTTGGTTTAGGGGAGAAGAAAGTGCTCTAACCTGTAGAAGACAAGTCCAAGAGACACTGATATGAACACTATGGTTTGTGATGCTGGGGCCCTTTGTAAGACCCCTGTTATAGTGGGTTTTTTAATTTTATTTAAAGGTTAAACCAGTTTAAAGTTTGTGGAATTTTGTTTTACTAACCTACTGCTATATTCTGAATGAAGACTAAAGCTGTTAATGTCAGTTTCTAACAACTTTGTAGCTGAAATGACATCTACTAATACTAGCCAACTAGTTTGTGATCCCGAGAGCTATTTGACTATTGGATTATTAAAGAGAGTGATGGGCTTTTAGCTAAAACTGTAAACTGGGCAATAATGGTCATCATGGGTCATCAAATATTCTATTAAGTGGCCTGAAAAGAAGAGGGCCACATACCAATGATTAAACTAAAGCCCTTTATTTTATGGTGCAGGGGGGTTTTTTGGGGCGCCAGGACTTAAGGGGGGTATAAAGAGAGCTGTCCTATTTTGTTGCCCTTTTGGGCCCCAAAAAAAATTTTTTTTTTTATCTTTTTTGTGTGTTCCAATGGGATGACAGCCCTGGGTATGAGAAATGACCCAAGACCCCAATTTCCTTCCTTTATCAGCTCTTCATCAATAGGAGGAAGCTGCAGGTAGATTACTAGAACATACCTCCACCTGCCTATGCCCCTTGCTTGAGGGGCCGGTGGGCATCTATCTCGTGTGCCCAATGGATGACAGCCCTGGGTATGAGAAATTTCCCAAGAGCCCCTGCTCCGCAGTTGGTTACGTTAAGCTTCTCCTTCTTTCATCTTGATATTGTTTGTCGACTTCTTGATACATTTTTGAGTAACTTCTCGTTACATTGTTTGCTGTAGTTCCACAGTTTGTTCTCCGCACAGAGCAGGGGAGGAGCAGAGTTGTCCACATCAATCATCCCAGACACCCAGACCTCTCTCTTAATTTATTTAACTTGCTCTTTATTGAGCCCTCTATAGGGAGGGTCATGTTCCTGTGGTCTCTAATGTAGAGGGAGAGGAGAGCTGTGGTCACAGACGCTCCTTACAGCCGTTGACCCCATTTCTTTTCTTTGGTCGGGACAATGGTTTGCATTGTGTGGAGCTCATTGAGGGTCGCTCTCATTGATCTTGGTGCAAAGGGTTTGGGGGGTTTCAGATGAGAGTTTTCCTTTTGGGCTGATAAGGGATTATCTGCACATGATGAATGGTTTCTGGGAGGGGTGGGAGAGTCCACAACCTCATTATCACCACAAAGGAGAATCTGGATCCCCATAGTGTGTGGAGGCAGAGAGAAGTGTGCTGGGTGTTTTTGATGTTTTTTTTTTTTTTTTTTTTTTTTTTTATTGTATTTGAGCCCTAATGTAGTTTGAGGGTTATGGTAAGGATCTGGGTTAAGTTTAGAGTGAAAAAAAATATATATATATTGCATATTTGATTGAATAGAACAGAGACAGATTAGAGCAAATGGATGGAAATCCAGTAGAGGAATAACTTTAGCCCCGTCTCGACATTTGATGTAAACCTATGTGAAAATACATAATAGAGATTATAGAGCGGGTTCAGGTTTGGACTGGTCTACAGGATAGTGGCAGAGAAAGGCAGAGAAATTGAGGCAATAAATAAGAGACAGAGTGCAAGAGTCATGTACAGTAGCTGTATGGCCCCTAAGTATAAACTCCACTGAGGGGCCCCAAGAATCAACTCCACTGGTGGCCCCAAGAATCAACTCCACTGGTGGCCCCAAGAATCAACTCCACTAGTGGGCCCCATAAATCGACTCCACTGATGGCCCCGAGAATCAAATCCACTGGTGGGGCCCAAGAGTTAACTTCATTAGCTGGCCCCAAGAATCACCTCTACTGGTGGGGCCCAAGAATCAGCTCCACTGATGGATCCCAAGAGTTAACTTCGTTACTGGGCCCCAAGAATCAACTCCACAGACGGAGCCCAAGAATCAACTCCACTGGTGACTCCAAGAATCATCTCCACTGGTGGAGCCCAAGAATCATCTCCACTGGTGGGCCCCAAGAATCAACTCCACAGACGGAGCCCAAGAATCAACTCCACTGGTGACTCCAAGAATCATCTCCACTGGTGGAGCCCAAGAATCAACTCCACTGGTGGGCCCAAGAATCAACTCCACTGGTGGGCCCAAGAATCAACTCCACTGGTGGGCCCCAAGAATCACCTCCACTGATGGACCCCAAGTATCCACTTCATTAGTGGTCTCCAAGAATCAACTCCACTGGTGGAACCCAAGAATCAACTCCACTTGTGGGGCCCAAGACTCAACTCTACTGGTGACTCCAAGAATCAACTCCACAGGTGGCCCAAAGAATCAGCTCCACTGATGGACCACAAGTATCAACTTCATTAATGGGCTCCAAGAATGAACTCCACTGGTGGAGCCCAAGAATCAACTCCACTGGTGGCTCCAAGAATCAACTCCACTGGTGGCTCCAAGAATCAACTCCACTGGTGGGCCCCAAGAATCAACTCCACTGGTGGGCTCCAAGAATCAACTTCACTGGTGGGTCCAAGAATCACATCCAATGGTGGGAACCAAGAATCAACTCCACTGGTGGCCCCAAGAATCATCTCCACTGGTGGAGCCCAAGAATCATCTCCACTGGTGGAGCCCAAGAATCATCGCCACTGGTGGAGCCCAAGAATCATCTCCACTGGTGGAGCCCAAGAATCATCTCCACTGGTGGGTCCAAGAATCACATCCAGTGGTGGGAACCAGGGATCAACTCCACTGGTGGCCCCAAGAATAAACTCCACTGATGGCCCCAAGAATCAACTCCACTGGTGGCCCCAAGAATCAAATCCACTGGTGGCCCCAAGAATCATCTCCAGTGGTGGGCTCCAGCATCAACTCCACTGGTGGGCCCCAGACATGCCAGCGTGACACTATGCAGGCTGCTGGACAATAATTACAGCCAGCTTTAATCCCTGTTGTATAACCCTTTAGACACTGCGGCATAACGGTCCTGCCCCCATTTGCGCACTCTCCCCCCATCTCATGGGACAAGGTTGTGGGGTCCTCAGCGGTCGTTACGGCAGCCAAAAGCCTAATGGAGGCTTCCAAACCTGCCATATATGTATAATGCAGATGGGTGAACAAGCAATTGTGCACCTTAGTGATCAAGCACCCTAGGGGGTCTACAAGTACATGTAAAAAATAACAAAAGTTTAAAAATTTGACAATTGAAAAAAAGTTACACACATTTGGTATTGTCTCATCCGAACTATTAAAATATAGTATTTATCCTGTATGCCAGATTCTTTAATTTATGGGGGGTTATTTCACATTTCTAAAATTTAGAATAAAAAGTGATCAAAAAGTCGCATCTATCTCAAAATGATAACAATAAAAAGTGCACTTCAGGCTGCAAATAACCAGCTCGGGTCCATAGGTGGAAAAAACAAAAAGTTATTGGCCACAGAAAATGGATCTGCAGCACAAATTTAAAAAATAGAGAATATGTGACAAGGAGAGATATTCCCCTTTCTGAGACACCCATTGCCTCCCATCCAACCGGCCAGTACACTCTGCTCTGCACTGAAGGGCAAAACCCCGAAACAGCTGTATTCAGATGGGTGATTCTGGCTTGGCTAATATCCCTTTTGTTTTCTAAAGATTCAGTGAGTCGGAAGCAAATTAAGGATTTGTTACATCTAATAGAGGGCGCTTGAGCTTCTCAGCTCCTTTTCCATAATGCCTTGTGATATTCAATTACCCAGTACATTTTATGGAGCAGTCTAAAGGCAATTCAAAATTCCACACACCTATATGGTGCTCTCCCCAACGAGAGATATTCCCCTTTCTGAGCCACTCATTGCCTCCCACCCAGCCAGCCAGTATCACTCTGCTCTGAACTTATGAGGGGCAAAACCCTGAAACAGCTGTATCCAGATGGGTGATGCTGGCTTTGCTAATATCTCTTTTGCTTTCTAAAGATTCAGTGAGTCTGAAGCAAATTGATGATTTGTTACATCCAATAGAGGGCGCTTGAGTTTCTCAGCTCCTTTTCCATAATGCCTTGTGATATTCGATTTCCCAGTACATTTTATGGAGCTGTCTAAAGGCAATTCAAAATTCCACACACCAATATGGTGCTCTCCCCAACGAGAGGTATTACCCTTTCTGAGTCACTCATTGCCTCCCACCCAGCCAGCCAGTATCACTCTGCTCTGCACTGATGAGGGGCAAAACCCTGAAACAATTGTATGCAGATTAGTGATGCTGGCTTGGCTAATATCCCTTTTGCTTTCTCAAGATTCAGTGAGTCAGAAGCAAATTGAGGATTTGTTACATCCAGTAGAGGGCGCTTGAGCTTCTCAGCTCCTTTCCCATAATGCCTTGAGATATTCGGTTTCCCAGTACATTTTATGGTTCGGTCTATAGGCAATTCAAAATTCCATACACCTATATAGTGCTCTCCCCAACGAGAGATATTCCCCTTTCTGAGCCACTCATAGCCTCCCACCCAGCCATCCAGTACACTCTGCTCTGAACTTGTGAGGGGCAAAACCCTGAAACAGCTGTATCCGGATGGGTGATACTGGCTTTGCTAATATCTCTTTTGCTTTCAAAAGATTCAATGAGTCCGAAGCAAATTGATGATTTGTTACATCCAATAGAGGGCGCTTGAGTTTCTCAGCTCCTTTCCCATAATGCCTTGTGATATTCGGTTTCCCAGTGCATTCTATGGTTCGGTCTAATGGCACCAATTAAAAAGTACATCTTGTTCTGCATAAAACAAGACTATGTAGACGAAAAAGTAAAAAGTTATGACTCTTGGAAGAAAGTGAACGAGACAAATAAAAAAGGAGGCGAGGGGGGGGGGGGGGGGTGGGCAGGGGCTGGTGGTGGAGGATCTGCATTCATAGTTCTGCGTGGAGTCCGTCATGAAGCCGAACCTGACCCCCTTCCCTGTGTGCACCGAGACTGAACCGATGAGAAATAAAGTAGGCAAACAGAATAAAACTTTTATGACGGCATAAAACATCTTCTGGCCGAACGACCATTAGAGGAAGAAGTTAATTGGATTTTTTAATTAATCCTCGAGTCTCAAGATCCCGGCCACAGACGCAGCAGTGTTACTGATGTTCATTGCAAATGATGATTTAGCCCTGATATATGGTTTGGGTTTATTCCGAGTCCTCCCCCGCATCTGTTTCAATGGAAAGAATCTCAATGTGTTCATCCTGAGCCTCCTGGTTCATTATTATGACATCAGGCTTCAGGAGCCAATTGTGGGTTCTTAAATGTTTTTTGGGGCTATGCAGGAGTAGTAACTGAGTTTATTCCGAGTCCTCCCCCGCATCTGTTTCACGGAAGGAATCTCAATGTGTTCATCCTGAGCCTCCTGGTTCATTATTATGACGTCAGGCTTCAGGAGCCAATTGTGGGTTCTTAAATGTTTTTTTGGGCTATGCAGAAGTAGTAACTGAGTTTATTCTGAGTCCTCATCCGCATCTGTTTCACGGAAGGAATCTCAATGTGTTCATCCTGAGCCTCCTGCTTCATTATTATGACGTCAGGCTTAAGGAGCCAATTGTGGGTTCTTAAATGTTTTATTGGGCTATGCTGGAGTAGTAACTGAGTTTATTCCGAGTCCTCCCCCACATCTGTTTCATCACGGAAGGAATCTCAATGTGTTCATCCTGAGCCCCCTGGTTCATTATTATGACGTCAGGCTTAAGGAGCCAATTGTGGGTTCTTAAATGTTTTATTGGGCTATGCAGAAGTAGTAAATGAGTTTATTCCGAGTCCTCCCCCACATCTGTTTCATCCCGGAAGGAATCTCAATGTGTTCATCCTGAGCCTCCTGGTTGATTATTATGATGCCAGGCTTAAGGAGCCAATTGTGGGTTCTTAAATGTTTTATTGGGCTATGCAGGAGTAGTAACCTTTCTCCGGGCTGTACATACTACCAGCAATTAGTTAGCTGGACCTACCGCAAGGCATTATGGTAAAGGAGCTGAGAAGCTCAGGCGCCCTCTATTGGATGTAACAAATCCTCAATTTGCTTTTAACCCACTGAGTCTTCAGAAAGCAAAAGGGATATTAGCCAAGCCAGTATCACTCATCTACAGACAGCTGTTTTGGGGTTTTGCCCCTCATCAGTGCAGAGCAGAGTGTACTGGCTGGCTGGGTGGGAGGCAATGAGTGGCTCAGAAAGGGGAACATCTCTCCTTGAGGAGAGCACCATATAGGTGTGTAGAGTTTTGAACTAACTGGACCTAGTATGGTCACCTGCTGGTTGACTTTATGTTCTTATTTGATGATCTTGAGGTTGTTAAATTACTCCTGATCATTTGCCGGTGATTAACTGTTCTTCTAATTTTTTACAACACCTGGAAATATAATAATCAATAGGTCTCACATCTAGTTCAAGCAATAACAATAATAGTGAATACGATATCCCTGGAGGAGTAAAGTTTCGTAAGTTTTCTTCTGCACTATAATTTCCATCACTACCCAAGTCTAGATTAACACTAAAGATTACCTATCGTTCTAATGGATCAGTAGATGATACAGTCAATTCTAGAAATAATAATATTTTTAATCGTAGTTATGATAATGTCCCTGGTGGTGGAGAGGTTAATAATGTTTTGTACCATATCTGATTCTATGCTTAAAGTCTAGATTGTCACTATCATTAACCTATTAATCTAATGGATCAATAAATAATACATTAAGTTCAAGACATAACAATTCTAGTAATGATAATGTCCCTGGTAGTGAAGAGGTAAGTAATGTTTTCTCTGCACCAGAGTTTCTCTCTCTATCCATATTTAAAACCAAAATCTAGATAAACTTTAATGTCTAGCAAGTAATAACATCCTCATCCCTGGTGGTCTGGAGTGCTTCAGGAGTTTATTAGTAATAACCCTGGTGGTCTGGAGTGCTTCAGGAGTTAATTAATAATATCCCTGGTTGTCTGGAGTGCCTCAGGAGCTAATTGATAATATCCCTGGTTGTATGGAGTGCTTCAGGAGATACGTGATAATATCCCTGGTGGTCTGGAGTGCTTCAGGAGTTAATTGATAATGTCCCTGGTGGTCTGGAGTGCTTCAGAAATTGATCAATAATATCCCTGGTGGTCTGGAGTGCTTCAGGAGATAATTGATAATATCCCTGGTTGTCTGGAGTACTTCAGGAGTTAATTGATAATGTCCCTGGTGGTCTGGAGTGCTTCAGGAGTTAATTGATAATGTCCCTGGTGGTCTGGAGTGCTTCAGGAGTTAATAAGTAATGTCCCTGGTGGTCTGGAGTGCTTCAGGAGTTAATTGATAATGTCCCTGGTGGTTGGATGTGCTTGAGGAGTTAATCAGTAATACCCCTGGTGGTCTGGTGTGCTTCAGGAGTTAATTGATAATGTCCCTGGTGGTCTGGAGTGCTTCAGGAGTTAATTGATAATGTCCCTGGTGGTTGGATGTGCTTGAGGAGTTAATCAGTAATACCATGGGGGTCTGGAGTGCTTCAGGAGTTAATAAGTAATGTCCCTGGTGGTCTGGAGTGCTTCAGGAGTTAATCAATAATAACCCTGGTGGTCTGGAGTGCTTCAGGAGTTAATTGATAATGTCCCTGGTGGTCTGGAGTACTTGAGGAGTTAATCAGTAATATCCCTGGTGGTCTGGAGTGCTTCAGGAGTTAATTGATAATTTCCCTTGTGGTCTGGAGTGCTTCAGGAGTTAATTGATAATGTCCCTGGTGGTCTGGAGTGCTTCCGAAGTTAATTGATAATATCCCTGGTGGTTGGGAGTACTTGAGGAGTTAATCAGTAATATCCCTGGTGGTCTGGAGTGCTTCAGGAGTTAATCAGTAATATCCCTGGTGGTCTGGAGTGCTTCAGGAGTTAATTGATAATATCCCTGGTGGTCTGGAGTGCTTCAGGAGTTAATCAGTAATATCCCTGGTGGTCTGGAGTGCTTCAGGAGTTAATCAGTAATACCCCTGGTGGTCTGGAGTGCTTCAGGAGTTAATTGATAAAGTCCCTGGTGGTCTGGAGTGCTTCAGGAGTTAATTGATAATGTCCCTGATGGTCTGGAGTGCTTCAGGAGTTAATTGATAATGTCCCTGGTGGTTGGAGTGCTTCAGGAGCTAATCAGTAATATCCCTGGTGGTCGGGAGTGCTTGAGGAGTTAATCAGTAATACCCCTGGTGGTCGGGAGGGCTTCAGGAGTTAATCAGTAATACCCCTGTCTGGTCGGGAGTGCTTGAGGAGTTAATCAGTAATACCCCTGGTGGTTGGGAGTGCTTCAGGAGTTAATCAGTAATACCCCTGGTGGTCTGGAGTGCTTCAGGAGTTAATCAGTAATATCCCTGGTGGTATGGAGTGCTTGAGGAGTTAATCAGTAATACCCCTGGTGGTCGGGAGTGCTTCAGGAGTTAATCAGTAATATCCCTGGTGGTCTGGAGTGCTTCAGGAGTTAATCAGTAATATCCCTGGTGGTCTGGAGTGCTTCAGGAGTTAATCAGTAATGTCCCTGGTGGTCTGGAGTGCTTCAGGAGTTAATCAGTAATACCCCTGGTGGTCTGGAGTGCTTCAGGAGTTAATTGATAATGTCCCTGGTGGTCTGGAGTGCTTCAGGAGTTAATCAGTAATATCCCTGGTGGTCTGGAGTGCTTCAGGAGTTAATCAGTAATACCCCTGGTGGTTGGGAGTGCTTCTGGAGTTAATCAGTAATACCCCTGGTGGTCTGGAGTGCTTCAGGAGTTAATCAGTAATACCCCTGGTGGTCTGGAGTGCTTCAGGAGTTAATCAGTAATATCCCTGGTGGTTGGGAGTGCTTGAGGAGTTAATCAGTAATACCCCTGGTGGTCGGGAGTGCTTCAGGAGTTAATCAGTAATATCCCTGGTGGTCTGGAGTGCTTCAGGAGTTAATCAGTAATATCCCTGGTGGTCTGGAGTGCTTCAGGAGTTAATCAGTAATATCCCTGGTGGTCTGGAGTGCTTCAGGAGTTAATTGATAATGTCCCTGGTGGTCTGGAGTGCTTCAGGAGTTAATCAGTAATATCCCTGGTGGTCTGGAGTGCTTCAGGAGTTAATCAGTAATATCCCTGGTGGTCTGGAGTGCTTCAGGAGTTAATCAGTAATATCCCTGGTGGTCTGGAGTGCTTCAGGAGTTAATCAGTAATATCCCTGGTGGTCTGGAGTGCTTCAGGAGTTAATCAGTAATATCCCTGGTGGTCTGGAGTGCTTCAGGAGTTAATCAGTAATACCCCTGGTGGTCTGGAGTGCTTCAGGAGTTAATCAGTAATGTTCCTGGTGGTCTGGAGTGCTTCAGGAGTTAATTGATAATATCCCTGGTGGTCTGGAGTGCTTCAGGAGTTAATCAGTAATATCCCTGGTGGTCTGGAGTGCTTCAGGAGTTAATCAGTAATATCTCTGGTGGTCTGGAGTGCTTCAGGAGTTAATCAGTATATCCTGGTGGTCTGGAGTGCTTGAGGAGTTAATCAGTAATACCCCTGGTGGTCTGGAGTGCTTCAGGAGATGATCAGTAATACCCCTGGTAGTCTGGAGGGCTTCAGAAGTTAATTGATAATATCCCTGGTGGTCTGGAGTGCTTCAGGAGATAATCAGTAATACCCCTGGTGGTCGGGAGTGCTTCAGGAGTTAATCAGTAATATCCCTGGTGGTCGGGAGTGCTTCAGGAGTTAATCAGTAATATCCCTGGTGGTCTGGAGTGCTTCAGGAGTTAATCAGTAATACCCCTGGTGGTCTGGAGTGCTTCAGGAGTTTATCAGCAATATCCCTGGTGGTCTGGAGTGCTTCAGGAGTTAATCAGTAATATCTCTGGTGGTCTGGAGTGCTTCAGGAGTTAATCAGTAATACCCCTGGTGGTCTGGAGTGCTTCAGGAGTTAATCAGTAATACCCCTGGTGGTCTGGAGTGCTTCAGGAGATAATCAGTAATACCCCTGGTGGTCTGGAGTGCTTCAGGAGTTAATTGATAATATCCCTGGTGGTCTGGAGTGCTTCAGGAGTTAATCAGTAATATCCCTGGTGGTCTGGAGTGCTTCAGGAGTTAATCAGTAATATCCCTGGTGGTCTGGAGTGCTTCAGGAGTTAATCAGTAATATCCCTGGTGGTCTGGAGTGCTTCAGGAGATAATTTGTAATACCCCTGGTGGTTGGGAGTGCTTCAGGAGTTAATTGATAATGTCCCTGGTGGTCTGGAGTGCTTCAGGAGATAATCAGTAATATCCCTGGAAGTCTGGAGTGCTTCAGGAGTTAATTAATAATAACCCTCGTGGTCAGGAGTGCTTCAGGAGTTAATCAGTAATACCCCTGGTGGTCTGGAGTGCTTGAGGAGTTAATCAGTAATATCCCTGGTGGTCTGGAGTGCTTGAGGAGTTAATCAGTAATACCCTTGGTGGTCTGGAGTGCTTCAGGAGTTAATCGGTAATACCCCTGGTGTCCAGTGGTTGCTCACCTTTCCGGCTCCAGCATGGTTCCTGCTGTTTCTAGCAAATCAATGGCCAATTTATCACAGAATATACAGGTCTATGAAGCTCTGGGCTTAAGATCACCCCTGGAAGGGCCACAGTTCATGTTCCTCCAGCCTCGCTGTCCTGAGACACTGATACAACAATGTAACCGGATCCTGTCCTGGAATGTATTGTGTCCTGCAGTCCATGGCCCCGGGCTATGAGCACCGGTTGGCTCCTACCTGATGGCCTCTCCCTATAACACTGAGGTCTGGATGAGGAGACAGGTCTGGAGGTGATGACAGAAGAGTCGGAGAGGTGACAACTCGTGTCCAGGTAACACCAGCAATGGCAATGGTCAGGGGGTGGGGGCGCTATCAGTGGTCACAGGATGATGGTCAGGTAGTGACTCTCCACTATCTACTCTCAGTGGTCACATGTGTTATCTTTAGGCTTTATAGATATAAGACTCTTGCTGTAAAGTCTCAGCCTGGTGGCCAGGTAGTGTCTCTCCAGTATCTGCTACCAGTGGTCACAGGTGTTCTCTCTGGGCTTTGTGTACATTGAATGGTTTGTGGAGTTTTGGAGCCTTTGTAGATGTAACTTTTATGGAGTTCGGACTCTGCATATATAATATATAATCTCTCCAGCTACAAATGGCAGCGTGAGGTCAATGTCCGCTATCAATGAGTGTAGAGACAATACCAAAAGTCTGGCTGAGCCACCACCTTTACCCTGGTCTGTTCTTCTGCAGCTCATACATACAGGGCAGTGTAGAGCCAATACCACAAGTCTGGCTCAGGCACCACCTTTACCCTGATCTGGATGTTCTTCTGCAGGTCATACATACAGGGCAGTGTAGAGCCAATACCACAAGTCTGGCTCAGGCACCACCTTTACCCTGGTCTGTTCTTCTGCAGGTCATACATACAGGGCAGTGTAGAGCTAATACCACAAGTCTGGCTCAGGCACCACCTTTACCCTGGTCTGGCTGTTCTTCTGCAGGTCATACATACAGGGCAGTGTAGAGCCAATACCACAAGTCTGGCTCAGGCACCACCTTTACCCTGGTCTGTTCTTCTGCAGCTCATACATACAGGGCAGTGTAGAGCCAATACCACAAGTCTGGCTCAGGCACCACCTTTACCCTGATCTGGATGTTCTTCTGCAGGTCATACATACAGGGCAGTGTAGAGCCAATACCACAAGTCTGGCTCAGGCACCTTCTGCAGGTCATACATACAGGGCAGTGTAGAGCTAATACCACAAGTCTGGCTCAGGCACCACCTTTACCCTGGTCTGGCTGTTCTTCTGCAGGTCATACATCAGGGCAGTGTAGAGCCAATACCACAAGTCTGGCTCAGGCACCACCTTTACCCTGGTCTGTTCTTCTGCCGGTCATAATACAGGGCAGGTAGAGACAATACCACAAGTCTGGTCTAGACACCACCTTTACCCTGGTCTGTTCTTCTGCCGGTTTATACATACAGGGCAGTGTAGAGCCAATACCACAAGTCTGGCTCAGGCACCACCTTTACCCTGGTCTGTTCTTCTGCAGGTCATACATACAGGACAGTGTAGAGCCAATACCACAAGTCTGGCTCAGGAACCACCATTACTCTTATCTGTTCTTCTGCAGGTCATACATACAGGGCAGTGTAGAGCCAATACCACAAGTCTGGCTCAAGCACCACCTTTACCCCGGTCTGTTCTTCTGCAGGTCATACATACAGGGCAGTGTAGAGCCAATACCACAAGTCTGGCTCAGCACCACCTTTACCCTGGTCTGGCTGTTCTTCTGCAGGTCATACATACAGGGCAGTGTAGAGCCAATACCACAAGTCTGGCTCAGGCACCACCTTTACCCTGGGCTGTTCTTCTGCAGGTCACACATACAGGGCAGTGTAGAGACAATACCACAAGTCTGGCTCAGCCACCACCTTTACCCTGGTCTGGCTGTTCTTCTGCCGGTCAAACATGCAGGGCAGTGTCGAGCCAATACCACAAGTCTGGCCAGGCACCACCTTTACCCTGGTCTGTTCTTCTGCAGGTCATACATACAGGGCAGTGTAGAGCCAATACCACAAGTCTGGCTCAGGCACCACCTTTACCCTGGTCTGGCTGTTCTTCTGCAGGTCATACATACAGGGCAGTGTAGAGCCAATACCACATGTCTGGCTCAGGCACCACCTTTACCCTGGGATGGCTGTTCTTCTGCAGGTCATACATACAGGGCAGTGTAGAGCCAATACCACAAGTCTGGCTCAGGCACCACCTTTACCCTGGTCTGTTCGACTGCAGATCATACATACAGGGCAGTGTAGAGCCAATACCACAAGTCTGGCTCAGGCACCACCTTTACCCTGGTCTGGCTGTTCTAACTGTTCTGCAGCAAAGAATCATAAGTGTGTCTGACCCTATGAATGTGATGCGACGCCCCCAGAACACCCCTAATCTTTGGTGCATTACAAAGTGTCTGGTCCAGCGCTTATTGCACCAGAGTTCGGAGTGCGACTGTTCATACATCTGTAGAACAAGGCTACCACAGCTTTTTGATGCCAGATAACCGGCGCAGCCCCGTTCATACCTGTCGCTCTTTGTGTAGATTTCACTGTTTATGGAGCTATTACTATCCATCATTGATCTGCAGTCTGTGAGTCTCTGGCTACTAGTCCATTGCACTCTATGCTATCAGTATTCACATGTGTTATCTCTGGGCTTTGTATAGATGTAACTGTTTGTGGAGTTTTGCTGTACCCTGTCACCCTCTTGTTATAGGTCCTATCCTGATGGCCAGAAAGTAACCTTCCAGTATCTGCTATCCATGGTCACATAGGATTTGTAGATTTGTTACTATGTAGCTTCGAGTCCGAGCATGTCCTAATGCCCAGGTGGTGCTATCCATTACCCCCACCCATCTTATCCAGATCTTTTTCCCCTTTCCCCTATGTAAACCCCATTTGGGGAGCTGTATCGCTTTCCCCGCAGTAACGTTAGGAAAATAGTAAAAAAGAAAAAAGGTCTTTAAAACATAAGATTATATTGTGTCCCCTTTCTTCACCGAATTTAAAATAGGGAAATATGTGCTTTAAGGTTTCATTGGGACGGGGCTAAAAGTAGGGGGATTGGTGTTAGGGTTTTTTTTTTAAAATTTTTTTTTTCTGTGCTTTTTAAATTATTTTTTTATTATTATAAGTATTCATTATTATTGATTATTATTATTTATTTAATTATTTTTTTATTATTTTTATTATTATTTTTAATTTTTTATTTTTTTTAATTTATTATTATTTTATTTTACATATTGGGACCCCCCCCCCTCATAAGGTCAGAAAAAGACCTATGAGTGCATTTTTTGGTAACTGATAATAGATAAGCCCCATTAGCTGATACAATAGCAACAGTTGTAGGAAAAATGCAGCCCCTGGCATGATTTTAAAGTGATCTGGGGCTGAAAGCCCCGGGCAGCTCCTGCAGTCACTCCCCCGGGTTTTTCCATGCTGCAGAGCGATTGTATTGTTAAGCCCCAGCACCCCTGACCCGGTGATCACATGACTGCAGAGTGTCTGATTGATAAACCCAAAAAGCCCCCTGCTTTTACTGAGCCCCGGTGATACATGATGCGAGCTGATCTATATCTGAAAAACCCCAGCAGCTCTGCAGTTACTGACCCCATGATCACATGATTGCAGAGTGTCTGTAACTAAAAAGACCAGCCTCCTGCGGGTACGAGCCCCGGGTGATAAAATGACTGCAGGTATCTGTATCTGATAAGACCAGCAGCTTGCAGGTCCCGAGCCCCGGTATCACATACTGCAGGCGATCGTACCTGATAAGGGACCCGCGCCCCTGCAGTTCCCGACCCCCGGTGATCACATGACGCAGAGTATTGTGCTGAAAGCCCCACACTCCTGAGTTACTCCCCCCCGGGTCACTCTGCGAGTGTCTATATCTGAAAAGGCCCAGCGCCCCTGCATTTACTGAGCCCCATTGATCACAGCTGCGACGTCTGTATCTGATAAGACCCCAGTTCCGCAGTTCCCCGACCCCGGTGATCACATGCTGCAGAGCTGATCTGTAGATAAGACCCAGCAGCTCCGCAGGTAATGCCCCCCGGGATCACATGACTGGAAGCTGATCTTTTCTAAAAAAAGACCCGCAGCTCTGCGGGTACCGAGCCCGGTGATCACATGATTGCAGAGTGATCTGTATTGTAACCCAGCACCCCTCCCATTACTGACCCCTTTGATCACATGATGCGGCTGATCTGTATCTGAAAGATCCAGAGTCCTCAGTTACGGGCCCCCGGTGATCACATGACTGCAGGCTGATCTGTATTGATAAGCCCAGGGCCCCTGCAGGAACCGACCCCCCGGTGACCCCCTAAAAGCTGCTTGGTTTCCCGTGATCAGGAAGGGAAGGACAGTTATAATCCATCTCTACCTTCTCAGTGGAGACCCCGGGCTGCCACTGACAGCCAGCTCTCCGCTCCTGAAGCTGCACAATTACTTCTAGAACATCTGTGCAGAGTTAGGTGTCGACAACCCAGATGTTTATAGTCAATGGGTGGCGGCTTCTGAATTATTCCCTCATGCATAAATTCCTAAGTAGATTGTCCAGGATTTGAATTCAGCCCTCTCCAAAAATGCTCACTCCTGTTCTGGGTTTTGTCTGGGAATTTTCAGTTTGCCCCTTCACTTGAATTTCTACTTAGAGCCAAGGCAAAATCATTCATTCATCATCCGCTGGTCTGGGACCATCTGCCCTAATATCATTGAATACCATGCATGGGTGTAACTATAGCCATAGGGTGCTGTAGGGACCAGAGGCTCAGGGGCCCCGTTCATATGCAGGAGCAGGGTACTTCTGTTTTGTAGGGATTGCTGACTTTATGCTATTTATCCCTATTATTCAGAATCTCTGATATGTGGCGGTATTATTTTCCAAAAGTAATTTTACTTTTCTTTGATTTTGTTTTCTCTGTTGGGGGGGGCACCTAATTTAGCCTGGGGGCCCTATAATCTTAGTTTTGTCCCTGGTCCAGCAGGTTACCATTCCGGGTATGGAAAGTGGGTGATTTTTCGGGTCATTATGGAGGTGCGTAGTTGTTACCCACTGACTGTAGTGTTAGAAAATATTGGATCAGACCGAAGAGGAACAGTCAGGATTTTTGGTTCACTTAAGATGATTTTAGATGGCATTTGTAATGCATGGAGCATAAGATGTCATCAGCTGTGTCATATGGGAAGAGGAGCTTCACGTGCTTCTCCTCTGTCAGGTCGGACATCTTCATTCATCAGGATTTCTTAAACAACCTCCTCCGGGTGATGGAATCTCACTGCTGAGGAGTGTGAACAGGAGCATACTGAGATAGAAAAAAGAACTACCCATAATATACTAAAAAACATTATAATGAAAAAAACCCCCAAAATAATATACACCAAATAGAAAAAAAAAACACCAAAATATACTGCAATAGAAAAAAACACCAATAATATACTGCAATAGAAAAAAACACCCATAATATACTGCAATAGAAAAACACCCATAATATACTGCAATAGAAAAAAACACCCAAAATATACTGCAATAGAAAAAAACACCCATAATATACTGCAATAGAATAAAAAAAAACATAATATACTGCAATAGAATAAAAAAATGTAATATACTGCAATAGAAAAAACACACCTATAATATACTGCAATAGAAAAACACACCCATAATATACTGAAATAGAAAAACACCCATAATATACTGCAATAGAAGAAACACGCATGATATATTGCAATAGAAAAAAAAACATAATATACTGCAATAGAAAAAAAAAACACTCATATTATACTACAATAGAAAAAAAACATCCAGCATATACTGCTATAGAAGTAACACCCAGAACAAACTGCAATATGAAAGAAAACACCTTTATATAACTGCAATAGAAAAAAACATCCATAATATACCTGCAATAGAAAAAACTACCTATATTATACTGCAATAGAAAATAAACACTATTATATACTTGCAATAGAAAAAATAAAACCATCCGTTACATAATACTGCAATATAAAGAAACACCCATAATATACTGCAATAGAATAAAACATCCAGAATATACTGCAATAGAAAAAACACCCATAATATACTGCAATAGAAAAAACACGTATAATATGCTGCAATAGAAAAAACACCTATTATATACTGCAATAGAAAAAACACACCCATAATATACTGCAATAGAAAAAAATCCATAATATACTGCAATAGAAAAAAGAACCACCCATAATATACTGCAATAGAAAAAAAACACCCAAAATATACTGAAATAGAAAAGAACCATAATATACTGCAATAGATAAAACACACCCATAATACACTGTAATAGAAAAAAACATCCAGCATATACTGCAATAGAAAAAAAAACACCCATAATAAACTGCAATAAAAAAATAACATCCAGCATATACTTCAATAGAAAAAAACACACCCATAATATACTGCAATAGAAAATACACCCATAATATACTGCAACAGCAAAACACACCCATAATATACTACAATAGAAAAAAACATCCAGCATATACTGCAATAGAAAAAAAACCCATAATATACTACAATAGAAAAAAAAACATCCAGCATATACTGCAATAGAAAAAACACCCATAATATACTACAATAGAAAAAAAAAACATCCAGCATATACTGCAATAGAAAAAACACCCATAATATAATGAAATAGAAAAGAACCATAATATACTGCAATAGAAAAAAGAACCATCCATAATATACTGGCAATTAGAAAAAAAAACACTATAATATACCTGCAATAGAGAAAAAGCACCCATAATATACAGCAATAGATAAAACACACCCATAATACACTGTAATAGAAAAAACACCCATAATATACTGCAATAGAAAAAACACACACCCATAATATACTGCAATAGAAAAAAATCCATAATATACTGAAATTAAAAAATACATCCAGCAATATACATGCAATAGAAAAAAAAACCATCCAGTCATGACTGTAAAAAAAAAAAAAAAAACAATAGAAAAAAAAACATATTAATACAATATAAAAAGCACCTATAGATACTGCAATAGAAAAAAACACCCATAATATACTGCAATAGAAAAAATAACCACCTATAATATACTGCAATAGAAAAAAACACCCATAATATACTGCAATAGAAAAAACACCTATTATATACTGCAATAGAAAAAAACATCCATAATATACTGCAATAGAAAAAACACCTATTATATACTGCAATAGAAAAAACACCTATTATATACTGCAATAGAAAAAAAAACATCCAGCATATACTGCAATAGAAGAAACACCCATAATATACTGCAATAGAATAAAACATCCAGAATATACTGCAATAGAAAAAAACATCCATTAATATCTGCAATAGAAAAAAACACCTATTATATTCTGCATTATAAAAAACCAAAACCCCCTTTATTATATACTGCAATAGAAAAAACACACACCCATAATATACTGCAATAGAAAAAAATCCATAATATACTGAAATAGAAAAAAAACATCCAGCATATACTGCAATAGAAAAAAAACCACCCAGCATATACTGAAATAGAAAAAAAAAACATTATACTACAATAAAAAAACACCTATAATAACTATTAACATTGTACATCAGAGGCAGTATTATGTAGTTATATTATTGTACTAGAGCAGTATTAGAGTATTTTATATTCTTGTACATAGGAGCAGTATTATAGTATTTATATTCTTGAACATAAGAGTGCAAGTATTATAGTAGTTATATTCTTGTAACATAAGGGGCAGTATTATAGTAGTTATATTCTTGTACATGGGGCAGTATTAATAGTTATATTCTTGTACATAAGGGGCAAGTATTATAGTAGTTATATTTCTTGTACATAAGGGCAGTATTAAAGTAGTTATATTCATGTACATGGGGGCAGTATTATATTAGTTATATTCTGTACATAGGAGAGCAGTATATATAGTAAGTTATAATACTTGTACATAAGGGGCAGTAATTATAGTATTTATATTCTTGTACATATAGGGGCGTGTTATAGTAGTTATATCTTGTACATGGGCAGTATTTATAGTAGTTATAATTTCTTGTACGTAGAGGAAGTATTATAGTAGGTATATTCCCTTGGAAATATGAGGGCTAATATTATAGTAGTTATATTCTTGACATATGGGGCAGTATTATAGTAGTTTATATTCTTGTACATAGGATGCAGTATTATAGAAGTTATATTCCCTTGTACATAGACGGGCATTATGTATAGAAGTTATATTCTTTACATAGAGCAGTATTATAGTAGTTATATTCGTGTACATAGAGCAGTATTAAAGTAGTTATATTCTTGTACATAAGGGGCAGTATTATAGTAGATATAATCTTGAGTACATAACGGGGCAGTATTCTATAGTATTATATTCTTGTAGCTTGGGGGCAGATTATAAGTAGTTATATTCTTGTACATAGAGGGCCCAGTATTATAGTAGTTAATATTCTTGTAATGGGGGCAGTATTAATAGTAGTTATATTCTTGTACATAAGGGCATATTATAGAGTTATATTCTTGTACATGGGGGCAGTATTATAGTAATTAAGTTCGTTGTATCATAGGGCAGTAATATAGTAGTTTATACTGTGTACATAGGCGGCATGTATTATAGTAGTTATATTACTTGTACATATGGGGTATATTATAGTTTATATTCTTTGTACAATAGGACAGTAATTATAGTAATATTCTTGTACATAGGGAGCAGTATTATAAGAAGTAAATATTCTTTGTACATAGGGCAGTATTATAGTAAATTTATTCTTTACATAGAAGGCAGCATTTTAGTAGTTATACTTCTTGTGCACAGGGGCAGTATTATAGTATTACATTCTTGTACATAGGTGCAGTAGTTGATAATAAGTTATATTCTTGGTACATAGAGGGCAAGTAATTATAGTAGTTATATTCTTGTCATAGGGGGCATTATTATAGTAAGTTTATTCTTGTACATGAGGGGCAGTATTATAGTAAAGTTATATTCTTGTACATGGGGCAGTATTATAGTATTACATTCTTGTACATAAGGGCAGTAGTAATAGTATTTATAATTGCAGTACATATGGGCCAGTATTAAAGTAGTTATATTCTTGTACATAGGGGCAGTATATATTATTATATTCTTGTACATGGGGCAGTATATATATGTAGTTATAATTCTTGTACATAAGGGGCAGTATTAAGTAGTTATATTCTTGTACATGGGGGCAGTATTATAGTATTATATCGTTGTACATAGGAGAGTATTATAGTAGTTATATTCTATGTACATAGGGGCAGTATTATAGTATTATATTCTTTGTAATCATGGGGGGCAGTATTATAGTAAGTTATATTCTAGTACATAGGTTAGTATTATAGTAGTTACAGTCCTAAATAGAAAAAACCTCGGGCAGTAGCGCTCAAGTATAGTGATCATGCACTATTGGTCTGGGGGGGGGGGATCAGTGTTAGTTAATTTATTTAAAATTTAATAAAACACATACAAAATATAAAATCTTATAACCCTGACGTCGTATCGTAGCCGAATACCGCACTTCACTGATGAAGAGCGCTGCATATTCGGCTACGAAAGCGTCGAAGTTTTTATAGAGATTTTATTATTTTGTATGTGTTTTATTAATTTTTAATATAACTAACCTAACACTGATCCAGCCCAATAGTGACATACTCACTTTACGCTCTGACGTACTGCCCGAGTTTTTTCTATTTAGACGTACTATTCACCATCGAGGCATTTCTTCAAACGTGGGAGTCGGGAACTGCGGAGCTGCCCGAGGTTAAGAGCTCAAACCTGCAGCATTATGCTGATATGAGAGTTGTCCTCTGTTTTTAACGCACAACAATGAGGAGGTGAGCAATATTGCTATTTATCATAAACTCCTGTCCTAACATAATATCACGATTTGTGTTCGCCTTCCTCTTGTTTCTTTTTTTTTATATATAACTATTATAGTAGTATATTCTTGTACATAGAGGAAGTATATAGTAAGTTATATTCTTGTACTTAGATCATTATTAAAGTAGTATATTCTTGTACATAGAGGCCAGTATTATATAGATATTATTCCTTGTCACATAGGTCACTATTATAGTAGTTATATTCTTGTAACATGGATGCAGCTAATATAGTAGTTTATATTCTTGACATAGGGGCAGATATTATAGTCGTTATATTCTTGTAACATGGGGCAGTCTTCTAGTAGTTACATTCTTGTACATAGAGGGCAGTATTATGAGAGTTTATATTCTTGAACCTAGGTGGGCGTATTTTAAAGTAGTTTTATATCTTGTACATAGGCGGGCAGTATTACAGTATATTACCTTGTACATGGGGCAGTATTATAGTAGTTATATTCTTGTAATAAGGGGCAGTATTATAGAAGTTATATCTTGTACATGGGGGGCAGTATTTATAGTATTTATATCGTTGTATCTTAGGGGCATTATTACTAGTAGTTAATATTCTTGTACAATAGGAGCAGTTGCATAGGGGCAGTATTATAGTAGTTTAAACATTGTATTTGTACATAGGGCTTATTAATAGGTAGTTTATATTCTTGTATATAGGGAGCAGTATTACAGTATTTTTTTGTACTTATTGTTGTGGCTTTTTATTGCCTTATTTAAGTATTTTTTAATCCATTTACGTCCATTTTTCCTGCAGATTTATGTTGATATTTTTAGTAGTTTGCATATTTCTTTTACCCCAGAAGCAAGTTTTAGAAAATGTATTATATCAGGAATCAAAAACTCAACTCTCTGCACTTCTGTGGGATTCATGGTTGCAGAATATTTCTCGAGCTTCTTCCTGTTTACCTTGTGAGTTAGTGTTTTATGGCTTCTGTACTTTGATCACTTGTGGTTGATTGTGTTTCATCACTCTATGTGGGACCTTGTTGTTCTTCAGGCTTGTTGTATGAGGTGATATCTGGTAATGAGGCTGTTTAAGGACTTGTGGTTTTCTTCTTCTCGGGATTGAGAATCTGTGATTACTTTGTTCCAGCAGCGTTCTGCAGTCGCAGGTAAATCTAGGGACCCCTCACCTATGTGTCTCAGGTAAATCTAGTGACCCCTCACCTATGTGTCTCAGGTAAATCTAGTGACCCCTCACCTATGTGTCTCAGGTAAATCTAGTGACCCCCTCACCTATGTGTCTCAGGTAAATCTAGTGACCCCCTCACCTATGTGTCTCAGGTAAATCTAGTGACCCCCTCACCTATGTGTCTCAGGTAAATCTAGTGACCCCCTCACCTATGTGTCTCAGGTAAATCTAGTGACCCCCTCACCTATGTATTCCCGGGAAATTAGTGACCCCCACTTGTGCTCAGGTAAATCTAGTGACCCCTCACCCATGTTCTCAGGTAAAACTAGGACCCTCATAGTGTTCAGGTAAAAACGGACCCCTCCCTATTTTCCCCAGGTAAATCTGTGACCCCCCACCTTGTGTCTCAGGTAAATTAGGACCCCCTCCCTATGTGTTCAGGGGAAATTAGTGACCCCCTCCCATGTGTCTCAGGAAATCTAGTGACCCCCTCACCTATGTTCTCGGTAATCGTGAAACCCCCCAAATATGTATTAGGTAAATCTGTGACCCCTCACCTATGTGTCTAGGTAAAACTATGACCCCCCCACCTATGTGTCCTTGTAAATCTAGTGACCCCCCCCATGTGTTCAGGTAAATCTAGTGACCCCTCACCTATGTGTCACAGGTAAAACTAGTGACCCCCTCACCCTTTTTTCAGGTAAAATTTGTGACCCCCTCACCTATGTGTCTAGGGAAAAAGTACCCCTCACCTATGTTCTAGGTAAATCTAGTGACCCCCCCCACCTATGTGTTCAGGTAAAACTAGTGACCCCCCACCTAGTATTCGGTAAATCTGTGACCCCTCACCTTGTTCTAGGTAAATCTAGTGACCCCCTCCCCTATGTATCTCAGGTCGGGCTTTGTTCATGTTATGCTGTGGGGCATATCCTGAGTTCCGCTATGCGTTCATTTTATCGGGGGTCCCGTAAGGTGATTCTCCCGAGGTGAACAGATCATGGGTCGATCATGTCCCAGGTCCCCCAAGAGTTCTTTCCTTCAAGGTTTTTTTCATGAGATATTTTTAACCAATATCGGGCCCACCAGTTTGGGGGAAGGAAAAGTTTGGGTTTGGGAGTTGAGGACTGGAGTAATAATTTTCTATAGCTTCCTTGGGTTTCTGTTTTTGCAAACTTTTTTTAATGTTTTTTTTTTCCATTTTTTTAAATTTTTCTGACATGAAATTTATGTAATGGTTCCCTAAAAAAAAAATGTTCCCCCCTAGATTTGGTGACATTTCGTAAAAAATATGCCATCACACTCCCATAAAAAACGAAGGGGAGAACACAGCGCCCCCCTGAAAGGGGAAACCCTCCCTTAGAATAGAATGGAGAACACGGGCTCCCTGTACCGGGAACTCCCATGGGAACAGAATGGAGAAACAGGCCCCCCTGTAGGGGGAACCCCAAAACAGAATGGGGGAACCTCGCCCCCCTTTTTACGGGGAAAACTCCCATAAAAACGGGAATGGAAAAACCACAACGCCCCCCTGTACGGGGAATCCCATGGGAGCAGATGGAGAACACAGCACTCCCCGGGTACGGGGAAAAATCCCATAGAGGGAGAATGGAGAAAACCCAAAAGCGCCCCCCTTTTACGGGAAAAATCCTTTAAAAAACAGAGTGGAGATCAAAGGCTCTCCTTACGGGGGAACCCCCAATAAAAAACAGGTTAAAAAAACACAGGGGCTCCCTGAAATGGGAACTCCTTAGACAGAATGGAGAACACAGTGCCCCCTGTTCCCGGGAAAACCCCCATAAAAACAGAATGGCAAACACAGTGCCCCCCTTTTACTGGGAACCCCCTTTGAGGAGAATGGAGAACAAAGCGCCCCCCTGTACTGGGAACTCCCTTTGAACAGAAGGGGGAAAAAAACAGCGCCCCCCTTTGTTTGGGAAATCCCTTGGGAAAAGAAGGAGAAAACAGTGCTTCCTTTAAAGGGGAAAACCCCCCATAAAACGGAAAAGAAAACCCAAAAGTGCTCCCCTGTACTGGGAATCCTAAAAAAAGGTTAGAAAAAAACACAGAAATTCCCTGTACTGGGAATTCCAAGAAGAAAAAAGGGGAGAAAAACAGCGCCCCCATGTACTGGGAACTCCTTAGAACAGAAGGGAGAAACAGGCCCCTTTTGTACGGGGAAACTCCCATAGAACAGAATGGGGGAAAACCCCAGCGTTCCCTGAAAGGGGGAACCCCCCCAAATTGAACAAAAATTGGAGAACACAGTGTCCCCTGTTGGGACTCCCATAGAGGAGAATGGGGGAATAAAAGGTTTCCCCCGGTACTGGGAAATCCAAATTGGGGGGAGAATGGGGAAAAAGTGCCCCCCTGTACTGGGAACTTCCATAGGGGAAGGGGAAAAACACGGGCGCTCCCCCTTTTTGGGGGAAACCCCCTTGGGGGAGAATGGGAACACAGCGCTCCCCTGAAATTGGGAACTCCCAAGAACAAAAAGGGGAGAAAAAGTGCCCCCCCTTTTATGGGAACCCCCATAGGGGGAAAAGGGAAAGAAAAACAGCGCTCCCCTGTCCCCCGGGGAAAACCCCCATAGGGGGAGAATGAAGAACACAGTTCCCCTGTATTTGGGAAAATTTTCCATAGAGGAGAATGGAAAACACAGCGCCCCAAACTGAAATGGGGACTCCCATAGAACAAAATTAGAGAGAAAGGGCGTCCCCTGTACGGGGAAAACCTCCCATAGAGGAAAAATGGAGAACACAGCGCCCCCCGGGTTACGGGGGAACTCCCTTTAGAGGAGAATGGAGAACCCCAGTGCCCCCCTTTTTACTGGGAACTCCTTTTGGCAAAATGGAGAGCCACAGCGTTTCCCCTGTACTGGGGAACCCCTTTTGGGAACAGAATGGGAAAACCGCCCCTCCCTGTACTGGGAACTCCCATAGAGGGGGAATTTGGAGAACACAGCGCTCCCTGTACGGGGAAAACCCCCAAAGGAATGGGAAATGGGAGAAAACAGGCCCCCCTTTTTATTTGGGAAAATCCCATAGAACAGGTTTTGGAAAACACGCGCCCCCCCCCCCCTGTACGGGGAATCCCATAGAACAAAATGGAAAAACACAAAAGCTCTCTGAAAGGGGAAAACTCCCATAAAAAAAGAATGGACAAACACAAGCGTTTCCCCTTTACTGGGGAACTCCCATAGGGGAGAAGGGAGAAGAACACAGCGCCCCCCTGTACTGGGAACCCCCCAATAGAGGGGAATGGGAACACAGGGACCCCCCCTGTACTGGGAAAATGCAATAGAACAAATTGGAAAACACAGCGTTTCCCCTGTACTGGGAATTTCCCCAAAGAGGGGAATGGGGGAACACAGTGCTCCCCCTTTTAAGGGGAAAATTGCCATAGAAATTTTTGGAAAAACACGCGCTCCCCTGTACTGGGAACCCATGAACGAATGGAAAAACCCAAGGGCTGCTTTTTCGGGGAAACTGCCTTTGGACATAAGGGGAAGAACCCCCAGCCCTCCCCTGTACGGGAAAAATTCCCATAGAACGGGAAATGGAGAAAACGTGTCCCCTGTAGGGGAAAAACTCCCCTTGGGGACATAAGGGAGAACACGCGCCCCCCGGGAGGGGGAAAATGCCATAAAAAACAGAATGTAGAAAAACGGGCCCCCCTTACTGGGAACCCCCATAGAGGAAAAAAGGAGTAACACAGGGGCCCCCATTGTACTGGGAACCCCCATGAACAGAATGGAGAACAAAACAGCGCTCCCCTGTACTGGGAACTCCCAGGGGAAAAGAATGGGGGAACACAGTGCCCCCCTTATGGGGACCTCCCAGAAAACAAAATGGGAGCAGGGCGCTCCCCTAAAACGGGGGAACTCCATAGAGGGAAAATTGGAAAAACACAGGGGTCCCCTGTCCCGGGAACCCCCAAAAGAACGAAAGGGCAAACACAGTCCCTCCCCTGAAAGGGGAAAAACTCCTGGGGAAAAAAGGAGAAAAACACCCGTCCCCTGTAGGGGGAAATCCCATAGACAGAATGGAAACAGGGGCTAACCTGTACGGGGAATGCCATAGAACAGAATGTAGAAAAAAACAGCCCCCCCTTTACGGGGAAAACCCCCATAGAACAAAAAGGGAGGAACACAGGGGCCCCCTGTACTGGGAACTGCCTAGGACAAAAATGGAAAAACACAGCGCTCCCCTGTACGGGAAAACCCCATAAAAACAAAATTGGGGGAACCAAAAGCGTCCCCTGTACGGGGAAAACCCCCATAAAACCCAGATTGGAAAAACACAACGCCCCCCTGTACTGGGGAAATCCCTTGAGGAAAATTGGAGAACCAGCGCCCCCCAAACCCCTTTTCCCCCCCTTTGGGAACTCCCATAGAAAAAAAATGGAAAAACAACTTTCCCTGTACTGGGAACCCCCATAGGAGGAATGGGGGAAACAAGCACCCCCTGTAGGGGAAAACTCCCATAAAAACTGAATGGGGGGAACACAGATCTTTGTGAAGGGGGTTTTCCAATAGAAAGAATGGAGCCCAAAAGGCCCCCCCTTACGGGGAAAAAACTCCCATAGAACAAAAAAGGGAGAACAAAACGGTCCTGTTTTGGGAAAAACCCCCCATAAAACCGAATGGGAACACAGGCCCCCCTGTACGGGGGAAACCCCCTAAAAAAGGAATAGAAAACCCGAAAATTCCCCTTTAACCCCGGGAACTCCCTTAGGGGGGAAATTCTTACCCTCGGGACCCTTGTTTATTCCTGTGCCGCGGGCTTCTGGGGGCCAGAGTTTTTTGGGTTGGGGTTTTCCCTCAGTAATGTATGTGATTTGTACCCCTGTTTTGATTAGAAGATAGAGTCTCCCAGTGGGGTGTTACTTTCTCTTTAAAACTTGTAAAACACCCGAAAGTGTTTTTTTCTTTTTGAAAATTTTGGTATTGTTTTTGTGTTTTCCCTCCTGTTTGCGTTTATGGGAGCTCCCCTGCTTAAAGCTCTCCCCTTTTTTCCCCATTGATTTTCCCCCACTGCTGCTATCTATAAGACTTTGAGAAGGAAGGAGAACAAAATGGGGCCCATTTACTGCTTGTTCTAAGTAATAAAGGAACTCCTTATTGGGGAAAAACCCTTTTGGAAACCCCCTTTAAATTTTCCCTTTTTTTCATTTGCAAAATTAATTCCGTTTGCCTTTTAGGTATGAGGAGTTGGGGAAATTAATCACTTCCATTTTAAAATTTCTGAAGTTCATCAAACTTTCAGGGGGCCTGTTTTTTGGGGGGGTTCTTTAGCTTTTTGGTATTTTCTCCCACAAAAACAGGAAATTGGCTGCCAGTTACTCTTCAGGGAGGGGGTAACTTAGTTTGGGGTTTGGCCCAAGTTGTTCCCCTCGAAAAACTGATTTTTGGAAGACCAAGTGGATGAAAAAAAAAAGGGGGACGGGAAAAAACTTGTAAAATTTTCTACCCAATGAAGAGGGTGAAACGAGTAGCACTTAAAGGTGTTGTCTCACCATGTTCTTTCACGGGACCCAAAAAAAACAATTTCAGATTCATCTTCCTGTCCTTCTTAGTCACGTTGGGGGTTTTGGTTCTGTAGCTTTCAGCTCCTTTTTTACGGCTTTTTTAAAATTTGACTGATTTTGAGTGCAGGAGTTTTTATCTATAGAGTAGGGAGCTTCAGAATCAAAAAAAAACAAAAATAAAATTTAAACTCCTTTGTTTGTTTTGAGATAAATACTCTGTTTTTCAAAACGGCCGGGTTCTGTTTTTTTTTGGGCAACCTGTGGTGACATCAAATCCCTTTCTTCAGATAAGAGAGCGCAGAGAGAGAAGGAAAAAGGGGAGCTGGTTTAGTAAAATTAGGAACTGTCTGCACCCCCAGGTAGATAAAATCTCTCTTATTCCTCAACCAAAACAAAATAAACAAAACAAAATATTTGGGGAAAAAAACTTCATTTTCCATTTTCCCTACATGTTTGAAAATAATCTTTGTAGTGAGAGAAATCCTTTAAAGCTTCTAGACCCTGTGCAAAATCTGTAACAAGACCTCCAACTATGACAAGCAAATTTTTTTAAACCCCTTTATTTGGGTCAAAAGATCCTTTTGGGCCCTTTTTGGGTCCAGGGGGCCCGATAAAGCCGCTATGACTATTAGTTGGTTCTATTTTTTTCTTAAGACAAAAAACCTGAATTTAGATTTTGGAGAAAGATGATTTTTGGGAAAAGTTTAAGGTTTAAAAGGGGTCAGGGGGAATCAAACCCTATGATGGATGGAGATGACCACAAAAATCAAAAAATGATTGGGTTAAAAAAGCCCAAAAAATTTTCAAAATTTGAGGGCCCTAGGGCAAAATTTCCCGGTTAGAAAATCCAAAAACCCGTTTGTTTTATTTTTAAGGTTCTCATAGGGATGAAGTTTTTGTTTCTGCGGGGTCTTTAAAAGGGCATTCAAGTTTTTTAGGGATGAAGTCCCTTTTCTTTGTGGGGTCTTAGGGCATTAAGGTTTGATTTGGGATGACGTTTTGTCTTCTTCTGGGGTCTTCAGGTTCTCCGGTTCTCAAAAGGAATTTACATCATGGTTTTCCTGGGGGTCCCTTTAGGTCATCGTAAGGTTTCATAGGGGGTGACACTATTGTCTTTGCTGGGGGGTTTTAGGTCATCTAAAGGTTCTCATAAAAAGGGTATCTTGGGCTTTGCGGGGTTTTTCGGTCCCTCAAAGGGTCCCCATAGGGTTTATATCTTCTTTCTTCTGGGGCTTCAAAGGGAATTTCAAGGGGTTAAAAGAAAAAGAACTTTGTCTTTGTGGGGGTTTTTCAGGTTCCCTCCCCCAAAGCTTCATAGGGGAAAATTTTTTTTTTTTTTTTCTTCTTCTGCTGGGGGGTTTTAGGTCATCCCCAAGGCACTTAAAAGGGATGATATCTACTCTTTGTGGGGGTTTTCAGGTCATCTCAAGGTCCATAGGGAAAGAAAATCTTGTCTTTTGCTGGGGTCTTCAGGTCCAAATTTAAGGCTTTTCATTTAAAAGGGTGAAAACTTTCTTTAGTGTGGTCTTTAAGGGCCCCCCCAAACCTCAAGGGGTTCATAGGAAAAGACATCTTGTCTTTGTGGGGTTTCAGGTTAAACTCAAGGCTTCAAGGGATGATATTTGTCTTCTGTGGGGTCTTTTAGGTCTTCAAGGCTCTTTATAGGGATGACATCTTGTCTTCTGTGGGGGCTTTTAGGTTCCAAACCCAAAAATCTCAAAAGGGTTTACAATTTTTTCTTCTGCTTGGGGGGCTTCAGGTCATCTAAAAGGGTCTCATTTGGGTAAATTTGTCTTTGCTGGGGGGTTTTAGGTCATCCCCCAAGGTTCTCATAGGGGGTGAAATCTTTTCTTTTGCTGGGGTCTTTAAATTTTTCTCCAAAGGGTCTCAAAAGGGATGATATCTTCTTTTTGCTGGGGTCTTTAGGTCATCTCAAGGCTTTTCATTTGGAAGGGCATCTTTTCTTCTGCGGGGTCCCTTTCGGTCATCTTTAAGGGTTTCCCTAGGGGTGCGTCTTGTTTCTGCTTTGGGGGCCCTTTAGGTCATCTCAAGACTCTCATAGGGATGACATCTTGTCTTCTGCTGGGGTCTTCAGGTCATCTCAAGGCTCTCATAGGGATGACATCTTGTCTTCTGCTGGGGTCTTCAGGTCATCTCAAGGCTCTCATAGGGATGACATCTTGTCTTCTGCTGGGGTCTTCAGGTCATCTCAAGGCTCTCATAGGGATTACGTCTTGGGCTTTTTTGCGGGGGCTTCAGGTCATTCAAAAGGGTCTAAAAAGGGGGGTTACGTTTTTCTTCTTCTGGGGTCTTCAGGTCATCTCAAGGCTCTCATAGGGATGACATCTTGTCTTCTGCTGGGGTCTTCAGGTCATCTCAAGGCTCTCATAGGGAAATTTTCAACTTGTCTTCTGCTGGGGGGGGGTTTTAGGGAAACTCAAAGGGGTCCCCATAGGGATGATATCCTTTTTTTCTTCTGGGGTCTTCAGGGATCTCAAGGCACTTAAAAGGGATGATATCTAGTCTTCTTGGTGGGGGCTTTTAGGTCATCTCAAGGTTCATAGGGGTGGTCTTGTCTTTGCTGGGGTCTTTGGTCATTCAAAGGGTTTTCATAGGGGGTGACAAATTTTTCTTCTGTGGGGGGGCTTCAGTTCATCTCAAGGCTCTCATAGGGTGATATCTTCTTTTGCGGGGGCTTAAGGGCATCTCAAGGCCCCTTCCCTAGAATGGGCATCTTGTCTTCGGGTGGGGTCTTTAAGGTTCCAAAACTCAAGGGTCTTCTTGGGTTTATTTCTTGTCTTCTTTCTGGGGGCTTCAGGTCATCTGAAGGCTCTTTATAGGGGTGAATCTTGTATTCGGTGGGGGGCTTTTAGTTTATCTCAAGGTTCTCTAGGGGTGACATTTGTCTTTGCTGGGGTTTCAGGTTTTCTCAAAGGGTTTCTCATTTGGGAAGGCGTCTTGTCTTCTGCTGGGGTCTTCAGGTTTTCCCGGTCTCATAGGGGGTTAGTTTTCTTTGCTGGGGGCTTCAGGTCATCTCAAAGGCTCTCCTTTGGGATTAAGTCTTTTCTTTTTGTGGGGTCTTCAGGTCATATCAAGGTTCTTGGATGGGGTCTTTTTTCTGGCTGGGGTTTTTTTGGGGCTTTTTAAGGGTTTTAAAAAGGGATGACGTTTTGTTTCTGCGGGATCTTCAGGTCCTCCAAAAGGGTTTTTCATAGGGAAGAAGTTTTTGGGCTTTGTGGGGTTTCAGGGGCATTCCCCAAAGGGTTTTCATAGGGGATGCCTCTTGTCTTCTGCTGGGGTCTTCAGGTCATCTCAAAAAGGGTTTTTCTTTGGGATTTTACATCTTGTTTTCTTTCTGGGGTCTTTAGGTCACTCAAAAAATTCTCATAGGGAGGGCGTCGTTTCTGCGGGGGGCTTAGGTTTTTAAAACGATGGAAGCAGAAGGGGTCACAAGTTGACTCTGTTTTGTTGGAAATCCTTTGTTTCTTCTTTCTCTTTTCACAATGATTAGACCTGATGAAGATGAAGCCCCATTCTGGAAGGTCACCTCTCATGCTCTGGGTTAGGTTTTCATCCTCCTTGTCCCTCCTTTGGTTCCCTTTAAAAATTCCCTCATTGATATCCATGAAGAACTCCAAAAATCTGGTTCATTTACAAGACCCCTCCAGCCATTGTACCCCGAGGATCAGTGTCCAGAGATTCCACAGTTCTGCCAGTTCTGCCACATTTTTTCTGTTGTACAATACGTTGAACTTTTTACTCCTTTTATGATGAAGTAGAAAGGACGAGGTCTGGTCGGGCGAGATCTGCTCCCTCACACATTACTTATCTCTCTACAGGAGAGTGAAGTGTCGGCAGGAACATGACGGTCACAGGGGAGAAAAACTGTGAAAATGAGGAGAAAAGAAGCAAATCCTGCAGGAACCCATTCAACAGCATTAAGGTAAGAGAGAAGAATAGATAGAAAGACATGAATTTGCACCGATGAATAGATATGGATGATAGATAGATGATAGATATGAGTAGATATTTTTTAGTAGATAATGATAATGATAGATAGATATGAGATAGATAGAGATAGATATTTATTTGATAGTGATAAATGATAGATATGAGTAGTAGAAGATAGATAGATAGTGTTTGATTGAGATAGTAGATTGAGTAGATAGATAGTATGAGATAGATAGAAGTGATATAGATGTAGATGATAGATATGAGTAGATGATATGGGGTAGATATGAGATAGATAGAAAGAGTAGTATGAGATAGTAGTATGGGATAGCGATATGAGATAGATAAAATGAGTAGATAGATATGGATAGTGATATGAGATAGATAGATATGGATAGATTGAGATAGATAGATATGAGATAGTAGATTGGGATGATAGATATGGGATAGTTTGAGATAGTAGATATGAGATAGTATGAGATAGATAGATATGGGTAGGCGATATGAGATGTAGTTGGATAGTAGTATGAGATAGATTGCTATGAGAAGATAGATAGAGTGAAGATATGAGATGATAGATAGATGATATGAGATAGTAGCTATGGTAGATAGTAGATGATGTAGATAGATGTTGGGAAAAGATTTTTTGTGAAGATGTAGAAGATAGATAGATGGGGGTAGAGAAGTATGAGTAGTAGGTAGATAGATATGGGATAGATAGTTGAGATGAAAGATATGGTAGATAGCTATGGTAGATAGTATGGGGTAGATGTATGAGATAGG